>JJOG01001173.1:0-22972 GCA_000715275.1 Gyrodactylus salaris
AAAGGCTACTGAATGGAAATATCGATGCATTCTGTTCAAGCAAATTATTCCGCTCCTAAAGATTTTTTGAAAAATATTCTCCATTTAGATTTCGAAATTCTGGCAAATGTTTAACTTGATATCGCGCTTCAGTCACATCATCCTAAAGAATTGAGAAAATTTCTTCTAAAGAATAGCATTTTTCATGTAGTTCCCAAATATTACTCCTATCTCTCACAAAATCTTTAGATAGTCGAGAAAATCTCGGTTTAAGTTTTGGCGCGAGTTCATATTAATTTGAATTCAATTTTCTTTCACAAATTATTTCGGCCTGTTTTCAAACAAGGTTTAGTAAACAATGTTTACTAAACATGTCTTTATCAAATAAATCTAATTAAAAAAATTATTTGCTTTTTCTAAATAACAGATAATTTTTGATGAATAAATTATAATTCATTCATAAAAAATTAAACCCGATAGAGGAACAAAATTTGGCATTTCTTAGAGAAGAAAAACTTATAATTTTTTGTAAAACAGATTTATTCATATAATAGGCAAGTTGAAAACAAATTTCCTCCCAATCTGGAGCGAATAACATAGTTCTTAGTGAATAGAGAGGAAAAAATATTCTGCTATTGAATTGTGTATACTTCAACATATTTCTTTTTTCAACTTTCACTCCCCTACCTGTATTGCATTTGTGTAATTTTTGTTTAGAAAAATAAATATAAATACCCTCCATTTTCCCCAAGTATCCCCCTCTCTCTCTACAGAAATACTTTGATTTTTAATTCAATTTCAAAAGTCAAATCCAATTTTTTGTAGTCAGCAAAATGAGGTTTGATTGAGATTAGTTTTCTTTCGGTTGGGAAAACTAATATTTCCAAATGGATATTATTATTACTTGAATAAGCAAACCATACATAAATGGGGAAGAATAACACATGACTGAAGGAAGTAAACCTGAACAGTGATCACTGATCACGTTTCCCAAATCCTTATCAATATATATAAACGTATCAATTTGATTGAAAAAAAAAATTTCCATCCATGGATCCTATACTGGGATATATTTAATTCCCAAGCTATTAACTTTCTCTTCAAAATGAATAAATTGAAATGATATTCTGTACCTTGATTGAGGCACATTTTTACCTACACAAGTATACATTGGAAAAAACCAGCATGAAAATAATTTGAGGCAAATGACGTTAATTATTATTTTGATAGGTAGATAGATCTGAAATCTTTGAATTGAAAGTAAAAGATCCAACTTTTAAAGACTTGTCGATAGAAAAGTTTTAAAGTGTCTGAGTTGCATTGCTCATTTAGATTGTTATAAAAGATTGTATTACACATACATCTAACAGAAGAAAATTTTGATAAGGAATATCAGAGAAGAGATTTCTTGAAAAAGAGAGAGTGAAAATCAATTATTTATTTGAAAAATTACCTTACAGGTGGAAGAGAAAATCACCTCAAAATAATTCTGTCTTCTTCCTTCTTCTACTAAACACAATCTTCAGAAATACTTGAAAATTGTATGCAAAATAGATTATGAAAATGGTACTTTACGATAGTATCAGAGATAAACCAACGTGAAAAGCTAATTTTTCAGTTGAAACCCTTTCTTCAACAAATAGACCTCTATATCTGAAACTGGGAGAAATAATTATTCGCGAGGATCCATCTTTTGATCAAGATAAACGAGTGAAATTTATTATTTGAATAAACTTGAAATCATTCTTGCTGATCAGAGAGAGCATTCTTTTTTCGGCAAGACGAGAAAGACAATTACGCAAAGGTTAGGGTGTTTTATCGAAATAATCCTTATTCACCTTGAATGACATATTCAAAAGTACAACCCGGCCAATAAGCTGTTGAAATAATGGTCAAGGATACATTTACAAAGTAATAATAACCTTTCATACTAGGCTCTCAAGGGAATCAATTTTACATTTAGAATGATAAGAAAACTTTAGTTTTTTTAGGATAAATGTTCAAGAATAAATACAAGTCAGATTTTTGATTTTACGTATTAAAATGAGTTTGTAGAAGGGTAAACAAAGTCATTTTTTTTGCACAAAGTAAGAAGAAAATTGAAAAAAATTCAATCCATTCTACCCACATGAATCTTTCAGTATATTCGAATATTTTAACCCTATTTGCAAGAAGGGGTTTCTCTATTTTGGTTCGATTAACTAGTCTAAAAGTATGAAAAAAATCATAAAATGTTGATTTATAACTGAGCCTTATAAAGGTGGTGCCTTTGATCGTCACGAAACGTATACACCAAATTATTTTTATGAATATTTTTTGAGATATTAAGATGAGTTTATGAATTTAAATGAGCCAAAAGTGCCGTTAAAAAACGAAAGCATAAGCAAAAATAGGTTTGGAGTTTAAAAAATATTTTCAGATTATCAAAAAGCATGAAATTGCGGTTCAGAAAATGTATTGATTTCTGACAACAGGCTTATTTGGTTACCTAAATGATGAATTAATTGTTCGTTATATCCTATGCGTTTTATATAATGCCGTAATTAAGTTCGAATTAGTGTCAGCTGACTTGGCGCTAAGAGATGAATTTCGATACAATTCAATCTAAATATTGCTTTAATAGAAAACGATTTCATATTATAGAAAAGAATGTGACTGTCCCATTTTATTAAAAAAATCATATTTCCGGCCAACTAAATAATATTTTTGTATCATTTTAGGCAAAGCCCGAATTTACCTCTCTGAACAAATCCAATTTGAGAAAAATGAAAAATCTTAATGCTCTCAAAAGCGTTAATCTTATCAAAATAATGTCTGATCCGCTAATCCTATTTAAAATGAGAGGAGAAAAATGCTACATCGAAAAGCAAAAATTGATTTTGTCCCTGTTCAATTGTAATTGATAATAATAATTATCTAGCTAATCTTTCGAAATAAAAAAACAAAGCGACACTATACGAAAATAACTCACATTCCACACCAGCGCATCCCCCCTTCTCCCCCCGGCACCAATGGGCCGCTGCGACTGGCTTCGGGTCGAGATTCGGCGGTGTCGGTGGCATTGGAAGGTCCATGTACGGAATCCGCACTGGCGGCACCGGCTCAACCAAGGGCGGACTCTTGACCTTTCTCTGCTCGTTGATCCTAACACTGCCCTCACTGTGCACCGTTGTCTGGACGACCTTTGGCGAAAAGACCGGCATTGGAGGATCGAATTTGAGCACGCTGATCTTCGCTAGGCTGCCCTGAGAAGCGAACCGCTTTGTCGGCTCAATATCCAAGATCCTATCGTTATATCCGGGGAATTCCTGATAGCGGTAATGCTCCATAAGGTTGCTATTCGTGCCAAACTGTACATCATCGTCCCCCTTACTACACGAATTCTGATGGCTGTACGTTAGGTCTCCGTGGGATTGTGAAATGTTCTGAAATCTCGTGCGAACCTCCCTATTCATGGTCTGATAACGTTTCACGGTCCTATTCAAGTCGTTCAACTCCTCAAGGACCTGATTCAACTTGAGATCAGAAGAAGGCTGAGACAGATTATTGGCTTGCTGGTCTACTAATTTACAGCAGTGCATATCAATTATATTTGAGTAGACTTCGATAATACTCTTTGTCCGGTTTTCATTTGAACTTGTCAGTAGATCTTCTGTGTTTATTATATTCAATGTATTATTTTGAGTTGATGTCTTGTGGCAATGCTTCAATGGTATCTCGCAATATTCAACATCAAGGTTTGCATCATCACTCTTTTGGGGATTATTCAATGATAATAAGGAGGATGTAGAGGGATTCCTACGAGGATTATCATGATCTCCAATGATAGTCTCTTGATTGTCATATGATTGTTTTAATACACTCCTATGGTTTGGTAGTAAAACTGAATTTTGGGATACTTTTACTTGATTCTCATTGGCTCTCATCTCTGATTGGTTGTCTTGGTGTGTATAATATGAATGAATTTGATTACAACTTTTATTAGTTCCAGACATATCGCAATATACATGATGAGGTATTAAATCCTTAGCTGGGCTATCTTTTCTACGTGCGATTAATTTCCTGTTAAAAAATCCACATAGATATAGCGGATAGGTGAGGCAACAGTTTCCTTTTGATGACATGTTCTTTGACATATTCTTCCACTAAAGATTGGTTGTCTCATCTAATAACAGATACTGATTTATTGCACATGTTCTCTCATAAGAGTAATAGTGTGAAGCTTTGCATCAAGGCTTGCGTTCAATATACAGTTCTGTTAGAAAGAGAAAATCTATTTATCTGAACTTTTTAGATAGATACATTGCTACTACCATAAAATACACAGTGTAACACACTCGGAATGATGGTGCGGATACACTTTATGATACAATAATAAGAAAAATTAGTCATGGTTACCAGAGAATAATTTATAGCTGTCTGCACATTACTACTGTGCTCATTACAAGTGAAGAAGTTTTGAGAAGTCTGCACTGATTATATTTATTAATATATTGAGTATACTTTAAAGTAGTATCTACAATTTAAATATTTAAATAAAACGCGCGACATTTTAATATTTTTTAAAATTGTAATTATAAGTCAAGAAATTAATCTAGGCTGATTTTAAAATACTTAACGATTACTCTTTTAAATTCAAATTACAAGAAAGAAAACAATATACTCTCCAGAAACAGAGAGATCTTTCGTGTTTTGAATGAAGAAAATAAACTTTGATGAAAAAGGACTCACATTGTGGCGGAAACCGTTTGGAAAATCCAATGACGTACACTACGTGTCTCTCAGTGATATCTTAATGACTGAAAAAGCTATAAAGAATGCTGTTTATATATCTACATTCTCCCATTCGAGGATAATACCAAATGAATGCCATTCAACGTTCAGATAAACAAAGTGATCTCTGGAAAAATACGATTCGTGGAGTTTTCAGAGGAGAGCACTTAGGGAGATAAATAAAACACAAAGTGCAAAAATGTTATAGGCAATGAGATAAAAGAGTATAATTGTATTGATCATTCCAAAGACATGATAAGTTTGGGAGTATATTAGTTTACATAGGGAGAAGCAGATGTAATAAGTGATATTTCCCAAAAGATCTATACTATTGATTTCGATTGTGCATTGACGCTTTCTGGCAGCAGTCTATGATTGATTGGTGGAATTGGGTGGAACTGAGAATAAACTTATTACTAAAGAAAATTATCTCACGTCATTTAGGCAAAAGACAGCTTCTAAGTGAAATGTATCCCATTTTTCTTAGAATTTGAGCTCACATGAGGGATGTTGTCTTACCAGGTAAGCTCATCTCGAGGAAGGAGGCCAGCAGAATAGAACCCTTGCCATATGAGAAGTCATATATAGAGACTTGAGGAACAATGGTCTACATGTTATGGTTTCTTAACGGTTATGCCGACTTATTGCCTAGGGGCTCATCCAGAAACTGTGCCGAAGATAACTTACGAATCTTTGTCCATTAATGGTCCATTAACAGGCTCTTGGGTATGTTCAATGCACAAATAGGATTGAAACTCCTGCTTCAACATGTCTCTTTCAAGACCTCATCTGCTGATGTTTTTGAGTAGCAACACCCACTTCTGAAGACATTTCTGCAGGGTATCTCTATAGTAGTTATGGCCATATCATGACCATTTGGGATCTGCTCTCTGCTGTAACCTGGAACAATTACTGCTTTTTGATCGGGATCACTCTAAAGAACGCCTATTAAAAATAGCATAAAAGAGGCATGTATAAGAAGGTTAGTATTTAAAATTAATTTTACTTGAAGCGAATATCCAGCTGACAGAACTCTATTAAGATTCCTGATCAATCTCCATCTGGGGCCTTAATTAAAGTTATCCAAGGAGATAATGCCTTGGTTTTATGTGGGGCTCCCTTGGCATTATTAAGCTTAAAAAGAACAAAATATAAAAAAATATAGAAAAACATGGAAGCAGTCTGTCTTAAACCCAAGACACTTTTTATTATTCACTTTGACAACAACATACAATTGTACATACAATAATATTGATCGATTAATTCAAAGTATCTTCAATTTGTGTACTACGTCTTGCCGAAGTGGCGGAGTCCTAAGCTTCAATCAAATTGTACAAGAACCGGAAGTTTTTCAAGACCTTTTTTTTCTGTATAAAATGTAGATTTTACATACAAGATGTTCGTTGAATACTCCGCTAGCCACCAGTATTCAATTACCGACTAGCAGTCCTTTTTTCGGGATCAGGAAAGAATTGATTTTCGTCTGTGCCTCTCTGCATGTGTGTCTACAATGTAGACTCTACATGTAGGAGAAATTCATTCTACGTGATTTTTCCTTTACAAAACAAAAATAAATGAATAAATTGAGTCAAGGCACAAAACCGTCCTATGATTCAATATGGAAAGCCTAATTTTGTTGATAGCTCTGTCCCTTTCCCTTACATTTGCTAGGCTGACTATCTTCAAAGGAAACCTTCTTGACTCAACTGATGACTATCCGTGGATGGCAATTCTTTCCAACAAAAAAGGCACCTGTACTGCCAGCCTTGTTGGAATGAAGAAGATTCTCACTGCAGCTCACTGTGTTCTTGGTAACGATTTGGACGAATATTACGTAAGATTAGCGATTCTTTAATTGGCCTGGCTTTTAAGGCTTGCGAAATTTATTTTATGACTTCCTTTTTAGGTTTTTCTCGGAAGATCTAGGGTCGATTTTCGATCATCAAAGTATTTTGTTATCGAAAGAGCAATGTCTGAAGATTACACCTCAACAAGTTTAGTGGATGGTCATGATATTTCTGTTTTGACATTGGATAGAGAAGCTAAGTTGGAAGAGTGGATAAAAGTAGCCAGGTTAGATTACGGAGCAGTTAGTCCCGGTACAAAGCTGGTTGTTGTCGGTTATGGTGAAGATACTTCCATGAGCAAAAGCGGAGATTTGAAAGAGAGAAATGGATCTTGTTAACCCTCCTACAGTGTAATACTCCTCAAGTCAAATGATCCTGAAGCTCCTCCATCTATGAAGGGACCATAAAAGTTGAACGAGGAAGTTTTTTTATCAAAAGACATTTACGAAGTGTTCTAAATAAATTTCTTTTTTAATCTTCACACCTTTAAAAATTTATGATTTTATCAGAAATTTAACTTTTTTATTTACAAGGAAACCCATTACCCTTCAAGGGTTGAATAAAAAATGGTAAAAAAAATTCCTATAAAGTTCTTACCAATGTGTGTAATTGATTGAATATAACGTTCAAGCCTTCTAGTTCTCAAAATATTATTTTCACAAAAGATTATTTATACTACTTCACTGTATTTGATTTAATTAAAACCTCATCTAAATTTATCAGCAGGAAAAGAGCATCCGAGTAAAATATATGATCAATTACCATTGATTATATCATCAAATCAACTAATTTCTGAAATTAGATATGACTTTTTATGAATTCCTCGTTCTCTGTTGTTCTGGAATAAATATCCCAACGGTCATTATTGTGTGACAACTCCCCAGATACAGTGCCAACGATAACCTTTGATTCTCTCAACATCAAGGGTCCACCAGAGTCTCCACAGCCAGCGTTCTGAATGTTGATTGTATTGTATAGAACACATATTGGATTCTTCAGGACTGTGAAACCTTCATGACCGAAAGGACATTCATAGGACTCAATGAAACCTTCTTTTAGAACTCCAAGATTTTGCTCAGTTAGTGCATCGTCCTTTCCAAAGCCTACAACAACCAACTTTGTTCCTGGTAGTATGACATTTTCAAAATCTAAAGTAGCTAACTGTATGCTTCCAGTTAATTTGACATCCCTATCTGTACCTAGTATTGACATATCAAAACCGTTAACGAATTGACTTTCTGCATAGCCTTCCCTCATAACACCGTTAACAATTTTATAACGATCGGATAATGATGGCTTTCCAATTGAGGTTATGCCGAAAAAAGCCTTGAATTGAAAGGAAATAATGAAGAAATCTTACGAAATAATTTTCCATGTCCATTTCAAAGAAACAGTGGGCAGCGGTCAAGATCTGATTTTGGCCTACGAGACTTCCAGTGCACACACTCCTAGGGTTTAGGAGCAAGGAAATCCATGGATATTTGCGGGATGTATCGACCTCAGTTCCTTTGAATACAGTCAGTCGGGCGAGGGATAAGCATAAGAAAATTGAAATTAGCAAAGCCTTAAACATATTTTAGTAAAAAAACTCCTTTCGAATGAGGTTTTATTCTCTTTAGGAAGCCTTAAATATTGTGTTTAAACACGTTCCAATGAGTATTTTTAGAAAAAAGGTTGTGACTTTAATTATTTATTCAATTTTTAAAATGTCATAATTTTCTCCATATTTTTTGGATAATAATAATAACACTGGCTGTTCATAATTTAATCACATTTATGGCTCATCGTGATTACTCTCAAGTAGTAATTGGGAAATTTAGTGAAAAATCTTAAATTTTTAAAAATACTGTATTACTTTTCAGTAGATCTTCTCATTCTAGTTATTTAAAACAAAATAAAAATCGTGTGTTCCATCACGCTGGCCTCCCTCCTCTAGATGAAAATGTTGGTTACCAAACGCTGACATATTACTCTCGATTAATAGGTCCTGATAACCGAATCGACAATTAAACTCGATTTCACTAGAAATAATATTCAGTCGAGAAGATTCAATTTGACTGACAAGAAGTTTATATTTTAGTTTCAGTTGCTATCAAATTGATGAATCCTCTAATTTCCTTCTCAAAAGCTGGATGGCTATGACGGCGAGCGAGGCTGATGAGTCTAGCGCGTTCCTCCGGAAGGACGGCGCTGTGGTAGTTTTCTAAGAAAATCGAAAAAGACTTGAACCAGCTGACAGGTAAGCGACCCTGAGTCGTATTATATCTCGTGGCTTCATTGTCCATGCTTGAAAAAAATATTAATTAAATATTAAAAATTAATTTTCTAAATAATGAACCTGTTCTCACGTTGTGAAATAGTCGACCAATTTGCCAATGGCAGCCTCAGGAAGATTGCACTTTTTCTCCAAAAGTGATAAGAGGACTAGTGATCGAGGAATAGAAAATGGCTGATCCGCAACTAATGCAATCGATACTGCAGCAAAACGATTCTTGAAAGAGTTCTTTTTCATCAAATGACCGAGAATGATGCCCTCTGTTTTTGTCATATCACCCTGAAAGTGTGAATTGAAATCAATTATTTTGGAATATAATCATTAAATTTTTGTTTATCTTACCTGAATCCATGGAAGGAATATCCCGGTAAGAAACTCCTGCGGTCGATACATGGCCGAAATCAAGGCTTCAAATAAATGGACGGAGAGCTTTCTACACTCAGCAATGTTCTCTTGAACTTTTGGGAGGAGAAACTTTTCAAAGAAATACAAACAAGGGTCATTTCCTTTGGCAGAAAAGATTTTGGTGACCTTCTGGAATGAGTGACAAGTCCAAGTCATGGGGTCTATGATTTCCAGGATGCCATCCCAACCAGGCAGATTTGGTAGGACCTTGAGAGTCTTTGGTAGAGGCCCGTTGCGATAATGCTTGAGAACATCTTTCAATAATCGTAGATGCTGTTTGATCACATCGGGTAGCTCCTCTTCGAGATCTAGACCTTCAAGATCACCGGGAATAGAACCACAGAACTCTGACATTTCAATTTCTACATCCTGCTGGGCCCTCTTAACGTTTTTTGAATATTCCAAACCAATTTTGTCCGAGTTTGGGTTGAAAAATTCGTTCCATTCTTCGTCACCTTCTCCATCAGCATTTTCTGCATAGAGTATATTATCAAATTTTATTTCGTTGTCTTCTTCATCGAAAAAGTTGAGTTTAAAATTGGGAGTTTCTCTAAGAAAATATAATTATTTAATCTTACAATTTTTCTCCAATGTCCTCTTCATTTAATCTGACGAGTTTTTGTATCTTTTTGATATCATTATCTCCGAGAATCTATCAATGTGTATAAATATAGCGAGAATTTACTTGAATTTCTTTGGCATTATGCCATGTGCGTTTAGGCATTTGAATTTTTAAATGTTATCAACAACGAGATCACAACGAAAGATTGTTTTAATTTTTTAAATGAGACCACTTTAATTTGACCAATTCTTTGATATTTTCTGTCAATGAATAAATCATTGGAAAACGATGACAAGTAGGTTCAGACTTTCTAAATGACATTTAAGCTCATCTTCTGTAGAAGAGGATGATAATGGGCCGGGCATCAAGAAAAATGTAGGATAAATTTATTTATTAAAGATTGTTCCAAGTTTACCAGACCCAGTGCTCCGTGTTGACGGACGAACTATTTACACGAGAGGCCGTCCACCTTGGTATCATTCAGATGGGCGTAATCAAAAACCCTTCTTGATTGGAATTTGCGGTGGCAGCGCCTCGGGAAAGACCACCGTTGCCAGGGCAATAATTGAGTGTCTCGATGTTCCCTGGGTTAGCATGCTCTGTATGGACTCTTACTACAAGGTAATCAATGCATAATTCTTGAAATATTTTAATGAAATTACAATAGAGTTCAACTAAAAATATAACGCATTTCATTCCTACAACAAGTAAATAAACTTGAACGGGAATTTTACTTAAGGATGAAGCTCAGTCCATATCTTAATCAAGTGTCAACTAAATATCACTGCGTATCCAAGGTGAAAACAAGTATAATTATAATTTTAATAATCTATGGGAAAAAAGATCATAGGAAAGAAACTCTGAGAGAATATTATCAAAATTTAATGAATATTTCAGGCTCTTAGTGCGGAAGAGCGCAAAATGGCCAAAGAGAAAAAGTATGATTTCGATCATCCAAACGCCATTGATTTCAAATTACTCACTGATCACTTGGTCCGACTTCGCAAAGGCAAAAGCATCAACGTTCCAGTCTACGACTTTAAAACGCACTCTCGAGTTGCTGAAACTGTAAGTTTTACCCTAAGAAACTATTTTTAATCATTCAGCCTTAAGACTACCCAGAATATAAAATTTTCTTAAAATATATGAAAAAATACATGGCTTATAAACTACCCAAATAGTCCCTTGAAAAAAAAAAATTTAGTCCATTTATTGATATGAAAAAAATCCATTACTAAAAGTTGGTTTTATTTAGAATTTGAGAAGTTATTAGAATCAAGGTTATTAAACGAAATATCTTTTTACATTTACCTATGTGAAAGGCTTGTGATTATTCAAGAGATAACCCACTTTTGATGAAATTATTTCAAAATCAGTCGAGACTTTATAATTTCGATATTCAAAGGTTTTAAAAGATTAGGCATAATCTATAATCTTGGGCGTAATTACACGACTAAGAGATAATCTCAAGTATATTCATTAGTCTCATATGTTTTTGGATAACTAATGAAAGGTCTATATAAGAATTGTTTCTGAAAGAAACCTAGTGGTTTGTTTAATTTATTTAATAGATATAAAATATCACTTTTCAACCATGTGCCTGAGGAAATTGTGAAAATAGTCCATAGAAAAGGGAAAATACCAAAAAGTCCTAGAGGCCTTAAACAATTATTTCTTTTTAATAGAAAACTCTATACGGCGCTGATATCATAATATTTGAAGGTGTTTTGGCCTTTCATCTCAAATCAGTCACTGATGTAAGTTGAAGAATTTTATTTTTCCACGTCTTAAAAGCTTAAAAATTACCCGTCTTCGGAATATTCTCTTGATTCTGTAAAAATGAGAAAATTGATAAAAACTTCGACTTGTAAGCCTTTATTGAAGGAATTTCTAAAATATAATTACAGAAAATGTTAATTCCACCAACAATATCAACAAATATCTCTTTTTGTATGGATGAATCATTCAACAATTGACTTGATAGATTTTGTATGATTAAAGACCTTTTTAACTGTAAAAATATTTTCGATCAGGCATTTACGTAGTGTGATCAAAGTTTGTAATCACCAAGACACTTAGAAAACATGCTTTATTTCGATCAAGTATGAAAGCTTTAAAATTATTGACATAACTATGAATTTCTATAATATTGAAAGCCTAGTTCATTTACAATCTTTTGTAATAAGGTCTTGAAAACACCCATTATTAGTGATTATTATGTCAGTCTATAATCTGGGTTGTAATAATAATCTCCTTAATCTAAAAGGCCATTCAGGAGTATATAAGATTATCGTGCTTCCCAGCAAATATCTTAATAATATCAAAGCTTCACTTTGTGTCCATTCAATCATCTAGGCTCTTCAAAGGCTTATGAGTAGTGTTGTCGTTTGCTAATCCATAAAGTGACCTGATATACAGAATCTTATTTAACAAAAAGAGTGCTCTTAGTTTGGGGCTTTTATATAATTCACCTATATTACATAAGTTCACGAGACTTTCTGAGAAAATCGAATGTACTCAGAGGGTTAAAAGGTGTATGATTTCCTTTACATTTCAAGCTGATGGATCTGAAAGTTTTTGTGGACACTGATGCTGATGAGAGATTGGCTCGAAGATTGCGCAGAGACATTGCTGAGAGAGGCCGAGATATGGACGATGTTCTCTGTCAGTATAAAAAGTTTGTTAAGCCAGCCTATGAGCAATTCATCGCTCCTACAATGACCATTGCAGATTTGATAATACCCCGCGGTGAGTTCCAATTTAAATGCAGATTTATTCCTTTGTTCAACGTTCTGTTTTCATTATTTCCTCCTCACTATTCAGTTCATATTGATTTTGAAATTTTTAATCTTAGTTCTGATAATTTAATCTTTGAATCATAATCCCCTTGAAGTTCTTTCAATGAGTAATTCAGCTTAGGTGGATTATTCCTTTGAGATCTCCATGTTTTAACCCACAGTAAAATTGGTAACTCAGATTTCGAAAAGATTTAAGATTTTTTCGTAACTTTTAAAGGGGAATTATTTTTGAAAAATGTTAGAGACAAAAATGTCTTCTGAATTTGCCTCACTAATTAATCTGCAACAGAATTCTCAAAATTTTAAAGTTTTTCTATGCTTGGGCCTAGGAAGGTTAAATAAAATTTCATTGAATGATTAAACTTAATAAACCATCAGTTTTCTCAGCTTTTAATTTTCTTAAAGAGATGTAAGGACAGTAATTGGTTAAAACATAGGCCCACATTTGACAACCAATGAGAGCTGAGTAACTTATGTGGCAATACTATTCTTAATGCATAGAAAGGAAATCATCTGCTGAGTTATGCATTTTAAATTTCCTATTTTTTATCAGGTGGCCAGAATAACATTGCAATCCAACTTATTGTCAAACACATTAAAAAGAGGCTTGATGAGGTAAGAATTTTCACGCCTTTCTTCTCGTCTGATAATTTGATAAAATTAAGTTCTAGCTGTCACGCTTTTCAAGCAACAACAAAAATTTTAAGTTATGCTTTTAAAGAAAATTTCGAGTGAAAGAATTAATATCTCGTACAAGATGGCCAGATGGGACACTTTTGTACAGAAAACGAAATTTCTTTATGAAAAAACTAATTAAACTCTCAGTATATTTGTTTGAGATTATAGGTCAAATAGTCTGTTTTCTATTCATACCTTTTTCACCTAGAAATACAAATCTTATCTCTGCTCATAGAGTACTGTAATACTGTTCATATATTAATAAGAAATCAATATTTTTTTAAACGTTATGTGTCATAATAAGCTTTTTGGCTTAACTCAAGATTACACTTTTTTTTCTCAATTTATTGTACACTTGCCTGAATTATTAACTTTTAAGATTTATCAAGCTGTGAGTAGTCGAATCTCATTAATAAGGCCCTTTCTATTGGGTAACAGTGTTGATAACTTTGATTTCAAGACCGGTCTTAAAACTATAAAAAAACATATAGAATGCGAAATATTTTATACAGACTTAGTTTCGGTTATTGTAAATGATTATTTGGAACATTATATTTTTGTATTTAAATTGATAATCTCGTTAACACGTTTATTCGTTTACGTTAGAAAGATTTTATTTCTAAATGTGAACAGTAGAGTACAGTATGTAGGATTCATTGCTTCTGGTATGAAGTTTAAAACGCCACTTTTTGAACCATAGAAGCCTCATCGAGTTTAAACAAAGCAAACTATTCTTTATAAACATGAATCGGAGTGTAGCAACTCGGTGGCGCAGTAGTTAGAGTCTGAATCCCATTTTAGTTTCACAAAATCCTTCTTCAGATAGAGGAAGACATTTAAATTGATATTGAGGGATATTCAAATCTCTTTTAGCACGGCGAATTAACAGATACTTTTTATTATTCAATATTCATTCAGATAAGCTCTTAATATTCGAGAAAATATTATTCCACAAGAAGAAATAGTATTTCGACATATTATCGCTTGAAAACATATTTTTCACATATTAGTAATGTAAATATTTATCGAATTAAAAACGGTTTGACTATGAATAATCCCTTTTTGTATTTTAATATTTTTCCGGCTCTCGGAAATACATATTTCTTGAGAATTATTAAATACTCATGGTTGCCCTTGTGATAAGTTATCTCAAATAACTCTCTATAAACTTGGGGGCATGTCCAATCAATAAATATATAAAAATTGCATATTTAATCAATGCTCGTGTATAAGGAATATGTATTTTTCAAGATACAGAATACTGTATAAAAACTTTTCATTTGAACATGCCAAGAAGGAGGTGATCTTCGTCTAGTATAAGCATGTTGATCTGTAATCAAATACAGTTATCTAAAGTAGACCTCTAAATAGCCATCAAAACAAACAGATTGAATTTGATAAAACAGTTTCAAGGTTGGAATAATTGAATTGTTGTCATGTTGTAATTTTAATATGAAAATTAATTTTCAAATCAACTCGATTAATGAACTTTGTTGTGTTTGAAAAAGATTTAATTGATAAAAACCAAGATGATATAAGTAAAAACCAATTTTTTTTGTAATTGATTAATTAATTTTTATAGCTCGGTCAGACCTTGCGTCCATCATTTCTGAAAAAGTTCCAGCCAACCAAAGAGGGCCAGGAGAAGAAGAATTCCACCATGACTCAATGCCGCTTCGTAGATCATCCCCTTGTGACAAGTAAATTCGCCATGCCCAATAACTTGTACGTGATGCCGTACAAGTCGCAATTTCACGCCCTGCACACAATCATCAGGGATAAGGAAACCCCGCAGGACGCGTTTGTCTTCTACACAGACCGCCTGATGAGACCGTTGTGTGAATACGCCTGTTCGCTTTTGCCCCATCAGGTAGCTCTCTTTGATCTGATTTCTAAATAGAAATTGGAGTTTATTCGTTGTCAAATGTCAATCAAAAATTTATTTCTTATTTTCATAAAAATCAATTTTCTTTTTTGCATTTATCAGGTTACTTTGCGGAAAAGGCATGATTTCTTACGCGCATTGTTATCACAAGGCGGTTTGGTCATAGTTTTACAGAAAAAAGTCTTTAAAAATTAGTTTTGGTCCCCAGGCATTATTAAGTTGTATAAGTGGTTGAATAAAAAGATAATCTTTCAGACTCTTATGATAACGTTGTAGGATATAGATGTCGAGACGCCACATGGGCTGGTGTACAAGGGTCGTTGTCTAATACCGGACACTCAAGTCTGCGGTATTTCGATTCTTCGTGCTGGAGAAGCTTTGGAACACGCCTTCTCGGCCGTTTGTAAAGACGCTCGCATTGGAAAAGTTCTGATCCAAACAAATCCTGATACCATGGAACCTGAACTGCATTATATTCGTCTACCATCAAATCTTAAGGTTGGTTCAAAATAATCTAATTTGTCAATTTTGACTTGATTATTTTTACCCCAGATTTCTTCCCTTTATTTTTTCATCTGCCAAATACAAGGATAAGGGTTAAGGTTACAGTTATAGATAACTTTTTATCGATTTTTAATTAATTGTCATCAATAATCAAAAACTTCTACAGGACAGCTATGTCTTTCTATTCGACTCAACTGTCGCCTCCGGGGCTGCAGCAATAATGGCCATCAGAGTTCTGTTAGACCATGATGTCGCTGAGGAGAGAATAATATTGACCTCGTTGTTGATGGCGTATAACGGCGTTCATTCTGTCGCTTATACATATCCCAAGGTTAAGATTGTTACAACAGCTGTTGATGAAGAGTTAACGGATCAATATCACATTATGCCAGGTCTTGGGAATTTCGGAGATCGTTACTTTGGAACAGATCGGTGAGTTTGTTTATCGCGTTATCCCCTGAGATCTCTCGTTCAATAGGATTTAAAGATGCTCCATCAAAATTTGTTTTCTGATGCATCTTCACCACGCCTAACGTCTCTTGGTTCACATTCGAGGTGTTATCATTGGCGCAAATCCGCCATTTCGCTTGAATCTACCCAATTTTTATTCTTAAAAATTAAATTTGGATAACGGCGCCTATCGGCCATCGTATTGTATTTTGAAGGCCTTCAATCAGTTTACTTTCCGTATTTTGTCATTTAAACAACTAATTTATGTCGAATCACGGCCTCGACTTTACCTAGCTTGGTTTCGCTGAAATAAAAATTATCGACCTCCAGATCAGTGCTCTCGGGCTAATAAGGTTCACAATTTATATGACCAATCTAGTTCTTCGACCAAACAATCAAAGATTCTAATTCAAACGAAGATTTCGTTGCCTTGAATGTGAAAATAGATCAGTCTTGAACCGTTTCTTACTGCTAGTTACTTTATCACAGATTGTTGCGCTCTATATCAAGTGTGATGGGTTTAAAATTAATTAGAAAATTAACCAGGAACGTTCAACTCTATGGGAATGGTATTCTGACTTTATTCTAGAGGTTTACAGTTTTGATAAATATTTATTCAATTTTCTCAAAACTTGAATTCTATCCTGTCAAGATATTAATAATTCATTTTTTTAGTTCTGATGGTAAATTATTATTTGAATAAAACCCAGAAATTTTGATTATCATAAAATTTATAATTGATTTTAAACTTTTCATCAATCATTTCATTCCATGTGAATCTAGGTGTCAATTTAATTTTTAAGAGCAAAACGTAAAAATTATGAAAATTTATTATAAGTTCAATTCCTTCTGAGACTGATCTAAAAGATATCATCAGCGAGCGATAAGCTAATCAAAAATTGTTCATACACTTCATAATTTATAACCAAGGCTATTAAAAAGACTGCTTTGTCGCAAAAGTAAAAATGTAACTGTTTAAGTTTTCAATAAATGACAGATTTTTTATAACTGAACAAGAAATCAATGGATATTTAATCAAAGATCAGAATACTATCTTTTAAAGAATGAGACCGAGCAGTGTAAGGATATTATGTCAAAAAATATAGATAAAATGTCGTTAGCAGATTAGTTTAGCGAATATTTACAGTTTTTGAGCTTTCAACTAACTTTCAAGTTAAATAGGGATCTCCTGTACATTACACTGTAGATCTAATCGGTATTAAAACGATTTTAATATCATAATCAAGTGATTTTTTTAACCGTATTACAAAAGAAATATTATAATTTCTAATAAATGAATATATTCTAATTGTCATTTGTATTCAATAAAATTTTGATCTAAAATATCATAGATCAAGGGGTTATTTGATGAAAATTTTGAATTTAGATGATGAAACTTGGCAGGGATGGTAACATGGCCCAGAACGTCAAAAAATTCAATCAAGAGATTCATAATTTGCCAAAAAAAGCTTTTCTAAATGATGATTATATCCTTTGAATACAATTGATAGAAATTT
Organism: Gyrodactylus salaris; assembly: GCA_000715275.1. Lineage (NCBI taxonomy): Eukaryota > Metazoa > Platyhelminthes > Monogenea > Gyrodactylidea > Gyrodactylidae > Gyrodactylus > Gyrodactylus salaris. Next base: position 17,674 of record JJOG01001173.1, read on the forward strand.
TGTTATAACTTCTTTTTTAATCTTTGTGACAATATAATTACTTGATCTTTGATTTTACAGCTCAATCGAGGGACCCTAACCCTTGACAAGGGTAGACATTAAATTCTGATGCATTACCAGTTATCAGTGTTGGCTACATCTAAATAAACAAAGAAAAATATGGATTAAATAAATTTTGTTTGAATAAACAAGACAATATTACTAGTTTTAAATTTAAGATTCTTAATAATAGCAAACAATGTCAAAATTATTTTACATTGGGCTCATAAAGATTCCCTAGGGGATTCTAATAAAACTAGAAAAAAAAAGACTAGCGAGTCGTGGCAACAAAATCTACAAAATTACAAAAAGTAATTAACAAAATCTAATTCAACTTTTTATATGGAAAATCTCTTTAAATATTAAGTATCACACTCAGTGAGTCAGTAGCACTGACAGAGTATGCTTTAATTTCCTCTACGCATATTTCTCAAATGAGGTAATTATTTATGAATTATATTTTGAAAAACTTTGAGTATATGCAATGACATTTTTCAAATTAGCCAACATTATCTTGGAATATATAATTTTTTCTTAGTGTTAAGGGGCGAATTGTCGAAAAGATTTTCCTTTAAAAATAAAATTCATGTAAAGAAATACCAACTGAATACCTTGAGTATAAATTTCAAGTATTTTTTTATTTCCTAACCAAATTCGAATCAAATTTCTCCTCGCCTCTCAAATATGGCTATTTTACTTAGAATATGACGCCAAGTATTTATAGGCGTGAGGTTATTGCTTTCTATAAAAATAGTATTTTCAATTTTGTGAACCAATTTTCACAAACCTAGTTTATTCTTAAATTCTTGAAATTCATTTAAATAAGTGCAGTCATTCCCTAATCATGGCTTGTTCACTTTGAAAACTGTTAATATGAAGGAGAAATGTAAAATTGTTATCCGTACATTCTTCCTCTCCAAACGCTGGGGAAATTTTACCAAAAAGTATAAAACTAGAAGCTGATAGGAACTATACTATGTTGTAAAGGAAATATGATTTCGATATGATTACAAATTTTATAAGAATCGATGATTCTGAGTTCTATATTTCGTATCTTATGTCACCAATTCTAATGCATTCAAAAAAAGAGCTATCTTAAGATAAAATAAGTTTACTACAGTCTAGGTAGAAGCTTTGATTATTAAGTTTAATAAAACGTAGATTCACGAAAGATTATACATTAGTTTTCTTTTTTAAATATGAATATTCGCCAAATCGTATAAATACTTGAAAATAGGGTTTTATGAGGTTAGAATTCTTGTTTTAATTAAATTTTAATTCAAGTTTTTTCGCATGTTAGCATCTCGTTATTGCAACTCTCTTATTAGATGTACGACTCAATTCCTCGAAAAATATACTTGAAGGTAAATTCTATTATATTTATCTTAAGTTTTCCAAATTTAGATTTTAGTCCTAATGTTTTTGATATTAGGTCACATTCAATCTGAGAGTAATATTAGTTCTTTAATTTCTCCATATATCTTGATTTTCTATCTTATCTTTAATAATAATGTCCGCAGTTGAGAATATCTAAATTTAAACCTGATGATCTAACTGGTTTAATTTAGGTATAAATCACAACTTGTAATGTTTTAATGAAACATCGTTTCATACCATATCAAAATTATTCAGCAATATTTTATAATTCATAAATTCTAGCTTCTTGTGACTAATTCTAGATCGAGTATTTAATTTATCACATTTATTAGTATTTCTTCTTATTTGTACGTATTTCAAAACGTAGCTTAATAAACACAGATCTTCTATTATTGTATTACTAATATTTGTATTTTTACATTGCTGACAAGTCAATCAGTATATAATTTTTCTGATATGTTTTTTTGGTTGAAATATAAACTCTAAAATTCTTAGACTGTATAATATACACTGTGTATATTAAATATTAATTGTATATTAAATACTGCATAATATGCAGTGCATATGTAAATAATCCTGGTAACTTCTTTCTAATAGAGAACTATATGAACATAGTAAATTAGAGGGAGTAGTGGAAAAAAAAAATTCTTTATACTTCAGATGTACAACACACAATATATGCTGCTCCTCAACCGAGTCGCTTGACAATCAAAGAACTGTTGTACTGTTCCTTCACTGTCTTGTAGGACTTGATTTACTTATTTTAAATTAGTTATGAGTAGTTGACATTGGTGTCATAGATAAGATGAGGTTTGAAAGGCTGCAATGATAGAGGAAGATCTCTGATCTTAATAAATACTTAAATTATACTATACTAAGTACTAAATAAATTATATGACATAACAAAAAATCTTTTTATTAATTGTAAATGAGAAAAGTGAAACTCTTGTAAAAATATATGTATTAGTCTCTAGATTAACAAGAACAGTCCAACGTTAATAATTAGGTCTCCAAATTTTGGAGCTTGACTTTTTAGATTGCTTGTTCGATGTTCGGACAGAAAAAGCATTTTAAATATTAGCTAATAGCTTTAAAGTGGGAATATCTTACGAAAAAGCAATGGACCTAGTATCATTTTATCATCCTCAAGTTTTATTATAGATTACGTTTTTTTATTTTAATACTACAGTTATCTAAATACTAGTGAGGTGTTTGAGTTTATAGTGCACGAATTATCTAACAAGTATTTTTTAATAGAAATTGTAAATGTAAAAAGGTTTATAAAAATTATGGACCTACGAGTCAGAATAATTTATTTTTTTACTATTTAGAAAACTATTTTTTTATTAACTGATAACAAGAAACGTATAGGATATTTAAGTGAAAGCAATGGATAGTGTATTTAATTATCCTAAATTTTAGTTTCTACAAAAACGAGCTCTTTCATTTTTAACTGATTCCTAGTGCAACCTAATAGGGCACGAATTTTTACAAAATTTGGTTGATCTACTGATCACTAAAACCTTCTGGAATATCACCTTCTGGATAATCACGTTAAATTATATTGATCATAACGTAAATATATTTTTCAATCCTAATTTATTAATTTCAAGTTTTTTTTTCATTTTTATGAAAGTTCTATGATATCTAATGGTATATTTAAATGAGTATTTGTTACGAACACAAAAAGAGTCAGTAAATTTTACTATCCAAACGTTTTTATTCTAGAACCTGTTTTTTATATTTATTCTAGGACCCTAGAAACTAATGTTGTTTATTTTTATATTTCCTGGTGGATCATAAAGTACGTGAGGATTAGTTTCGTGATAAACAATGAGCCCGCATTTCAGTGAAGACCATGACCTAAGAGTTATTATTTTGTCACTAATTTTCCATACATAAACCGGATCTCTCAATGGCATATAAATTATGCATGAACCTTGGAACTACGCATTAGTGAATTTGACAATTCTAAGATGTTATTTCCATTCAATATTGTTTAAACCCAATTTTTTTATTTTTTAGTAAAAAAGTAGAGCAGAGTGAATTAGAACGAGGTTCAAATCTATCACACATTTCTGATATTCTAGTGTCCTTATCAGTTCATGGGGCAAATGTACTTAGGAATCATCTTATAGTAATTTAAGTTAAAGATTTTAAATCACTCAATTATTCAGCTTTTCGTAATCTTAGAAGATTCAGATGATTTTATTTAGATTCATCATATTTTATAACTTAATTGGGTTAGAATTGTTTTAACTGTCCAAACTTAAAATAAGCCATCTAATCTAGTCTTACTAAGAATTATGTTGAACTCACATGACGCTTTTAGAGTCTATGGATTACAGCTAAAGTTCTAATCTAAATGCACTACAAGAAGCAAAAGATCAAGTCATTATTTTGGAACCACCCAACACCTGTACTAGCGTTGGGAATTCTTTAAGGAATGAGACCGACAGGTACTTGAATTACTGTGCTAGGAACACACTTAAACCATCCCTGCCAGCCCCATTCTATGCACGAGACCAAGCTTCGGAAATAGTTAATTTCTATGAGGAATCTCATTAAACTTTAGATTAAACCGAAGCCCAGTTTAAAGCTACCTCTGTACTCTCCAGGCCCTGGACTGATCATTTCACTCTAGGGACTCTTCACATTTATGATATCGTCAGACTGATTGAATTTGTCTTCTTTTGTCAGGCTTAAATATACCTCATTAATGTTCAGTAGCGTTCATTAGAAAAACTAATAAGCAGGACGCCTAAAAATATTCTTTAGCATAATTTTTCAACAGAATCTCCTCGACAAGATAATAATTTATCAATTAAAAAAAGTTTAGTATATAAGAAAAGCATAATTTCCATTATAAAAGAATTCTTTAGAATTTTTAGAATAAAGCACTTTTTTCCTTATCAAGAATCGAATAGTATCAATTTTTATAATCTTTTAACCAAGTTCAATGGAATTGGCTGGAAAAAATAATTTTGAAATATTTCATGACTCAAATTTCTAAATTTTTAGGAAACTTGTTAACTGATAAGAAATTTTAAAGAGGGCGTAATATCAAGAAATATTTTATTATCCATGCTTTTCCTAATAAAGGAACTTTGGAAGAATTTTGGATACTTGAAAGCATATTCTTAGAATATTTCAGCCCCGATAGCATATTTTGGTATAACTGAAGTTGTGCTAAAATTAATTTTGCAATTAAAACAATACATATTTCTAAAATTTCAAATGGCTTATTCCTTGTTTAAATGGTCAACAAACAATATTTTAAAAGTTTATTAACTAAATTGATCTATCAAAAATGGTCAATTCTGAACGGCAAGTCTTTAGACTTTGGAATAAAAATGTTATTCGTGTATTTACTGCGCCTACAACTGGGATTCAATTGCCTTCTACCCCAGTTGCAACCCCAATCCCTCCAACCTACCTGTTTCGTTCCCAATCTCTGCTGCTTCTCAGAGATTGGAGGCCGAGGCTGAAATCAATCTTGCGTTAGCTAAGATTGACCACAAATATCCAAGTAAGCATTTAATTTCTAATCTTAGGTGATCTGGTCCAAGAGATTGTTTCGAAGAGGTATGGTTTAGTACCTGGTGTGATAAAACCACCTGTACAAGCCATTGTGAAACAAAAACAGGGGAGACCTCACGGTAAGTTATTTTTTTAATCTTAAAATTTAGATCCCGAAGATAAGAATTGGGAGCATTTTGTCAAGACCCTCCGCTTGACAGACCAAATTCTGTGGCAAACTGCTCTCATCTCAGATGAATCTTTCCATGAGTTTTGTCTTGAGCATGAGCTGATTCACAAGTCACAGTGTCCTACTTGTGGATCAGAGAGATCCAAGAGAAAGNGGACAAAAGCACAATGGTAA
>JJOG01001174.1:0-14321 GCA_000715275.1 Gyrodactylus salaris
TTAGCTAAGATTGACCACAAATATCCAAGTAAGCATTTAATTTCTAATCTTAGGTGATCTGGTCCAAGAGATTGTTTCGAAGAGGTATGGTTTAGTACCTGGTGTGATAAAACCACCTGTACAAGCCATTGTGAAACAAAAACAGGGGAGACCTCACGGTAAGTTATTTTTAATCTTAAAATTTAGATCCCGAAGATAAGAATTGGGAGCATTTTGTCAAGACCCTCCGCTTGACAGACCAAATTCTGTGGCAAACTGCTCTCATCTCAGATGAATCTTTCCATGAGTTTTGTCTTGAGCATGAGCTGATTCACAAGTCACAGTGTCCTACTTGTGGATCAGAGAGATCCAAGAGAAAGAGGACAAAAGACACAATGGTAACGTATTCTTGACAAATAGATAATAGATTAAATATTCTATGTTTCTTTTAAGCATATATTCTCAATAAAGGGGAATATTAATGAATCTTTTGTAATTAAAAAAATAATCAAAAAGTATGCATTTATTGGCAAAATATTCTCAATAATATGATTTATTATTTTTCAAAGTAAATATGTAAAAATATGTTTTTTTTTTCCTTAACTAAGATAGATCGGGCGAATAGGTTTTTATACATCTCTAAACGACAGCAATCTTCTAGAAGTTTAACCTTAATTTTTCATCAAAAAGATTTGATTTCCGACCAAACAAAAGATTGAGGATAGAATTATTCAAGAACTTAAACTTGACCCATTTTGATTAAATTTATTGACTAATATTAAAGAAAATAAATGCGAGAAAATAGAGAGATTACAATACAGATTTCTCATCTCATGTGGTGGATTTATCAGTTATCAAAAACTCCTCAATCTTGAAACCAATTTAAAAACTAAAAATTGAATATCAAGTCACTACTAAACTTTTTTCATCAGTAATGTCGTTTTTAATGAGAATTTGGTTCAAACGATGGAAGAACCATTTGAAAGCCGATTATTGTGTGAAAATTGTCTATCCCATGATTATTTTAAAGTGCATTTTTCATGAAATAGTAATAAGATCAATCGTGGGAAAAAGTATGAGTAATCTATAATTAACACGTTTGAGAGGGTTAAATACTTGTACACAAGTAGAAAACAAATAATTTACTCATAAGAGTATGATACCTTGAAGAAAAAAGAGTACTATCTCAAGCAAGGTATTCCTCAGGATTAAATCCTGGTTGCAATATGAGCCTAGGCCTGTGATGGGGTTTAGATTTTAGTGTAAAATCTAATAAAAATTTATATTATAAATGGATACCAAAAAAGTATCAACTTAAGATGAAATTTAAGAAAAAGTATTGACCACTAAATAACCAAAAGATAAATTCTAATGAAACAAAACTGAGTATTGTAATCAAGATATTTTATTCTGATGTTGATTTAGGAATTAGCACGGTTCATTCAGGTTCAGCCAAAATGTTCAATGTTTAGTCCAGGATTCATAGATCTACTAATTCTTTAATAACAATCAAGAACCGTAATTTGAACTCAACTGTGTTAGAATTTAACACTCACCTCATTGTAATTCTTCCCGCGGGTGTTATGACGGGTATGGAACTTTTTAACACCAGCAAAACACCAGGAATACATCGAATTCCGATAGGCGATACTTCATAATAGCTAGATTTGTAGTTTCATTGTAGGGGGTTCTGAATTACAAATTTTTAGTTACTTTAATTGAGAAGGAGCTGTATTTAGATCAGGCAAGACGAATGAATCTAATTTGTTATTTATGGAGTATGGAGAAGCAATCAACTTTGAATTTTCTGCAAATGTTGTCATAATAGAACAGTCCGTCATCGTGAAATTTTTAAATGTAAATATTTTACACAACCTTATTCGAATTTTATCTTTTAGAAACGATTACTGTTTAAATATTCTAATAATTCGAAAAAAATGAGAGATCTTAAGGAAACCGAATATAGATTATTCCAGGAAAAGGTGCAAAAATAGTGAGTCAGACTTAAATTATAATTTCTAGTATACCGAGTCTCACTGCCCTAACTGAAAGAGATGATGGCAAGTACTGCTTCAAACTGCACCGTGACAGAGTATACTACGTTAAAGAGAGCCTAGCCCGTCATGCTGCTACGATTCAAAAGAAGAATCTCCTCTCTTTCGGAACATGTCTTGGAAAGTTCTCTAAGAAGGGAGTCTTCAAACTCCACGTTACAGCCCTCGACTTTCTCTCGCCTTATGCAAAGTACAGGATCTGGACGAAGCCTTCTGCTGAGCAACAGTTCCTTTACGGTCAACACGTCTCCAAGGCTGGTCTAGCAAGGATCACTGATGATACCCCGCAATACACTGGTGTGATTATTATGAGCATGAACGACTTACCTCTTGGGTTTGGGGCTTCTGCCAAGTCGAGCATTCAAGCTAGGAACACAGATCCCATGACGATTGTGGCCTTTCATCAAGCCGACCTCGGGGAGTACATTAGGAATGAGGATAATTTGACTTGAAAATAAATTTATTTGTTTTTACAATTTGAGTATCCTTTTTGATGACATTTTCCACACGCCTCGCAGTGTCTGTATGTTGGCCCATGCTAAAATAGTATAGACATATTGAATAAAACATCAAGTGACATGTGCACAGTTTAAAAAGATTAAATTACTCTAGTGGGACATGCGGCACAAACGTTACAGTGGATGTTGAGAGGGTGCACGAACCTTGAGCAGTTTTGGCAGTGTTTGTAGTCCAAGAAGTCTGCTCCTTTAGGCTGGATGTCATCTAATCCTACATCTGTGAATAGTCTAACGATGGATTCTTTCTTCTTTGAGGCAAAATTCTTGTGGTTTTCGTATGAAATCTGTAAATGTACTTGTGATACATTTATTAAAATAAATATACTAGCCTGTCTACTTGACAGTAGTCGGTATAATTCTTCTTTGGTAAAACGTAAAAATAGCTATGAGCAATGCTCATTGAGCAAAATGACTTGAAAATATTAGCTCATTCTTTTAACGACGAAACGCGTCTATACCTGGTGTGAGATGCTAATTCGGGGAACTTTGTTTCAGAAGGGTACGGAGTTGTGTGAAATTGTGTAGTATTTCCTTACATTTGAAAATTCAAAAAAACCGACTGCCCACGAGCTTACTTATAAGTAGCTCGAAAAAACATAATGTAATATTCTTTCTTGTTATTTTGAGGATTGCAAAATGCTATTTTAGATGGGAAAAAATGCGCCTATTACTCACTCGGTAATCGCACATGAGAAGCTTCGAGTATGCATTGAGAATCTTCTTTTGAAAGAAATACGGAAAGACCAGCATTATCTTGACTCTAGCATGCATTAATTTGAGAGCATTTTGAACCTGAAGCAGGACCCTAACGTGAATGTCGATTGGCGTGGAAAAGGGCGGATCGGAGAAGATGACAACATTGGAACCTTTAATCTTCTCCCTGAGCACAGTCTGGAGATCAGCCTCTTCGCCGATAAAGTGACAATTAGTGGCATTGAACATTGTAAACTTCTCTGGGGTATAGAAGTTCCTCAGGCGATAGTCAATGTCGAAGAGATGGGTCTCAATTGGAGTCTGAGAGGTCGCCTTTTTCGTGATAATATATTCGAAAAGCCGGGGTGCCCCGATGCAGAGGACCGAATCGAACTGGTTCTGAATAAGGTTCTCGTGCAATAGTTCCAGGACTGATTGAGAAAAGTGATATTGCTAAGGAAAAAATTGTATCAAGGGTTGATTGAGAGAGCTCCAAATTGCTTCATTTGCTCGATACATGTTATGGTTCTTTATAGAAAATTGCGTTTACCATGTGCAGGGCTGCCAGAAAGAATATTTAGCATATTTTTCCCTGTATTGAGAGAACTCCTAAAATGACTTCTAAAAAATCTTAAGTCTTCTATAGTTTAGGTTTAAGAAAATAATATTTTAGCATATTTTCAAAGTGAAAGAATAAAAGTAATTCTTTGACTATTCCATAGCAACGAGGAATAAAAAAATAATTTTCTTAGCTAAGGCTTAATTTCAAACTAGAGGAATATTATTTTTCGAAAAGGAATAAAATATATTCCAAAAAAAATTGAATATTTCTGACAGCCCTGCTTATATGTGTAATAAAACAGAAATGGGTTCAAATTTTGAGCACTGATGGCTACTTTTCAAGATTGAAATTAGCTTATTTCTTCAATCTCTAGTGCTGATGAATAATGAGATCATAAGGACTAATTAATGAAAGGGTAGAGTTTGGGAATCAATAAGGAAACTAGAAATAGATGAACAATTGGAGCTCAGTGTACTTTCAACTTACAGCGAGAGATTTGTCCAAGTTCAATTGTGGAATGAGTAAGGTAGGCTCCAAGAGTTGGTCCCGAGTGATTTCATCAATGACCTTATGCCCGCTATGCTCATTGCCTACGTGTCTGTTAAACAACAGGCTACATGTATTGCAATAGGCCAATTGTTCCGGTTTTTGAACTAGTTAGATTAACATTGGAGTGTTTAATTTCTCAGAATATTGAATTTGAATCAAGTGAGAGCTAATCCCATAATGAGGTCGATTTTTGCCAACTCTAGTAAATGGAGGAAAAAAAAATCGAAAAAAAAAATTTGCAGAAATTCGTGGTTAAATTTTGAAAGACCTCATCTGATAGGGCACACAAAAAGCATATTTAAATACAGATATCTTGGTTTAGGAGATAGAAAAGCATATGGCTTATTCATGAGTTGAATGAAGCTTTTCAAAAATAATTTTTTGTTTGAAATACAAGCTCAAAAAAATTAGTGGATTTTCAGAAAGATTTTTATTTAAATAAATGAATTTTCACCATTTTATTGAATAGGCTTCTCATTTAAATTTATGTGTTGAGTTTTAATTTACGCAGAAAAGATGATAAAATAAAGCTAGCTAGAGAAAGAATATAGGAATATTTTTTAGATTTCAATATAAAGCACTCTTGGCGCTCTAGTGATAATGTACTGCTGGAGACTTTATTTTTTTTCAATTTTATGCTCCCAAACGATCAATACTGTTAAAAAATTGCAAACGTTTGAATTTGGCGCAACCTGTTTTCCTTCGTAATGAAGGTGATAATATTCTCTGAATTAACCTTCATTCGTGATGTGTAATCACTAGAGCAACCCATAAATAATACTTTGTCATTTTCTTACATACATTCAAATATTTTTCTAAATACATTTGAGAGAAAAAAGTAAATACATTTTATTTTTAAAAATCTTTAGAAAAGTTCTTTCTGTTCATATACAATATGCAATACTTTTGTATATTTGAGAAACTCCTTTCAACGTCAGCTGATGTCGGTTGGCAGCTAAGAAGAAGATGATAATCGGAAGGACTTATTGAATTGTCTTCCATACTGAATAATTTAGCTGCATCATTTTTGTCCAATCTATGAGCGATGTAATTCTTTATTTGTACATGATCTTCTTCGAACTGAAGATTATCAACTTAGAGAGTGGAACATAATTCTTCTTGATGTTGTAAAGATCCTGATTGAGACTCTCATGCGATATTGCTCTCAATGCGTTGGCCATTATAACATCTTTATTTTCACAGGACATCAAGATCGTTCGAACTTGAGGAAGGTTCTCACAGTAATAGTTGACTGAATCTAACCAGCTTCCCCATCTCGTGACAATAGGCTCAGGAGGGTTGCCTATATGACAGAATAGTCTTTTCCGCTCACTATTCTTCACCGTTGTGGCTTTGATAGAAGCAATTAAATCATCAACGTTTTTGTAGAATGTTTTAACCTTCAATGCACAGCTGTGCAATAAATGTGCGAGACAGGTTACGTGATGCATGTTTGAATAGAGAACCTTTAAAATGTTTCCACATTTTATCATGTATTTTGCAGCATCGGAAATCAACATATAAAAGTTTTCTCTTTTGACGAGTAAATTCAATGAGCTGAGTGATATTTTCTGAATTGATTACTAATCACCAATGTAGCAGAAATAAAATTAGTTAATTACTCAAATATGAACGGATTTTAATAATAAGTAGAGCATCAAGATTTAAGACTTGAAAAAGTATTTATAGGACCTAAAAATATTTACAAGGCTGGACAAATAATTATTTTGTCCGAGGAAAAATTTCACGCCAAATTCAAATGTTTGCAAAGAAAGTCTACACAGAGTTGAAAATTTCATTAAATACACTACTTTCCAGAGACATCTTTAGGATATCCAATGAATATTATTCACTTAGGAATTTATTTGAGTACATTTTGTTCATACTACTCATAATTAGTCACACCACATCTTAAGATACATTTTTGAAACCGTGTTTTTTTTCTGATTCCATTCATACCATCAACATTGGTATCATATTTTATAATTTACTTTTTAAAAGTTGAATCTGATCTAAAACCGATTTCATGAAAATCGATAATCCCTTCTCATCCTCTTCTTAAGGATAAATATTGAATTTTTTTCTATTGCATGCTATAATTAGAGAGAGAAAATCGCACTTACAATTCTCTAGTTATCATGGATCAATAAAGTATGCTGAACGTTATTTAAAAACTTACGCAATGCCTCGTCAATGTGATGTTCATCAATGTATCTGATGAATCTCTTATTTTCATTGCAGTCTCTCGTTGATTTGAATACAGAGCACGTCTGAGATTTACGATTCGGCTTCTCAGCCCAGACACTCTCCAAAAGGGGACCGTGGATGCAGGATTTCTCAGTGGATAGGCTGATTGAGCTGAATCTTCGCTTCCTCTATAAAGTTGGCCAGTGTTTAGAATACAAAGAAAACTCAAGTTGGAGCGAACTCAGGATCCGAGATGGAAAAAAAACAATTTTCGGGCTGTTTTGTATGTGATTGTGTAAAATTTTTCAATAAAATTCTGTCAAAATGTTATTCATGACTTGTTTATAACCATAAACTAAAAAAATATCTTTAGCAAATTTTCTTATCTTCTAAAGGAAAAAGAAAATATTTGCACTTCGGGATCAGCCACAAATGTAAGGCAACTCGATAACAATTTTGGGGAAAAAAATAGAAATGATGTTATAAAAAAATCCATTTGGGATGCTGAGTTCGCTCCATCTTAACATTGTTTTTTTTTTCAAATAAAATGACAGAGTCATCTCTCTCTCTCGTCTAAAGAACCAGGATTGTTAGATAATCAAAAATTAGCCAGTTTTGTCTTCAAGAGTTCCTAAAAGTCCCAATTTTATTAAATAATAATTAGGCTTCATTACGTTGTTTAAAATCAGTCGATTAACTAACAAATCCGATTCGTTTTTCTCATATTCATTTTACATTCGACAAGAGAGATTTCTTCATTTTCTCTAACCTCTACTGCAGATAGAATGAAAGGGCGGAGGGACTAGTCTTATCGATCAGGGTTTCTCATACCTTTTGTGTGGGTTGTTCACTGGCCTTTGACATCTAAAAAGTAGATCTTTAGTCATCTATTCACATGATCGAGTCAGGGAAAAGGTTAGATGGGGTTTATTAATTTATTTTACAAGTATAAAAATGAGAAGAAACAATAGATTTGTGTATTAAAAATATGGTTTGAATGAAAATCGAGTCATAGATTTGTACAATGCCTTCGTATCATCATTCGTGAGGTTTTTTAAGCTGTTGTTGTAGGATTAAACCTCTCGGCTCGCTTCTTGAGCCGATCTGCCAGTTCGCTCTCTTCATAGCCGACAGAGTCCATAGAGATTTTGTTGATTTTCGCCGTTGGCTGCAGGGGTAGATTGAAGCGTTCAGCTCGACGCTTCAATCGATCTGCATATTCACCAACATTCGCTTCCTAAATAATATTCAACTATGATTTGTGGGAAAGAGTTGCAGCTTTTTAATTGCTTTAAATTCTCTCATTTAAAGAACTGACAACTGTAGCCATTTACAGATTGATAAATTATTTCCTACATGAAAAATCAACCCGATATTTAATTTTAAAAAGTTTGTGTGATTTTCTTTAATTCAAATTAGATTTATCATTATAAATCAACAGATAAATAACTGTTTATAAGCCTAGAGAATTTAATTTTAAACCACAAATTTAAGGACTGATGAGTAGAGCCCAGAATAGTCATAAAAATTGATTTTTATACTCAAAATAGACAGAAATTAATCATACAGGATAACACTTTTCAGGTCTTAGAGAACTATTTTGAGAGGCCCTTATTCGTATTCATAACTTTAATTCAGATAGGTTTCTCTCTAGTCTTTCACTACTCAACCAGTGATAAGTTTGATCTAAAAAGTGATCGCATTTCTGTCAATTTCATAGAGAGAGTGGATAAAATTTATAAATGTATCTTTACAACCTGTAATAAAATTAATTTTTCATGTTTTTCCGTCAATAATTTTTTTTATAAAAATGCATTATTTTTGTTACGCCAGATCGTAGAAAAAGATCTGTTTTCTTCATCTATATTGTTAGTTTAATCATTTTTATCGATCGAATACTTTTCAAGTAAATAATATTTAATAATCAATCAAGTTTGATAGATATCACTTTTACGATATAATATTCATTATAAGTTGTAAGGGGTAAAAATTCCCGAAAAATAGAAGGTTTAAGAGAGATGATTGAAAAAGTATCTACATTGTAAAATAGTTTTCCAATTAATATTTCAATGTAAATAATTATAGCGGAACAATTTAGGTACATAAACAATGACACGAGGTCAGCTATCCAAATATTTGCAGACACTCGTTTCCATTAAAGATTAATAATTTCTAAACTCAATCAATTGCCTAGATTTTGAACAATAGAGCTATCGACACTCACCTCCTCTCTTTCTGGACTCTTTACGACTCCAAAGCGTTGAGCTCTGACACTTTTCTTGTCTTCTTCATTAACGCTAGTACTCTCAGAGACTGGGAGGTTGAAGCGCTTGGCTCTAGCGATAAGGGCATCATTAGAGAAAAGCTTGTTCGGAGAACCGGAGTCGCCAAATCTCTCCTTTCTCTGGGCGATTTTCTCGTCTTCAGACTTTTCGTCTGTGGATGTATTCAATTGATCTTCCTTCTCTTCTGATTTATCTTCTGGCTTCTTCTCGGTGGATTCATTCAAAAGTTCTGACTCATTTATATCCTCAGCATCGTTGGTGTCACCACCTAAGAGTTCATCTTCTTCCTCAGGGGCTATGTAGGTTTTGACATTATCTTCTGATAGGATATCAGCACTCTCCGCCTCCAAGATTCGTTGGATTATGTCAGACTTCTTTCCAGATTGTGGAATATCCAAGGACTCACAAATCTTTTTCAATTGTGGAAGCTATTTAAAGATGAATAATGTTTAGAAATGTGGCTAATTATGAAAAAAATCATAGCTAAATTTTAACATCGAATAGAGCAAAGACAAACATTAAGTCGGAGATATATAGATACTAATGAAAAAGATTCAATTAATTAATATAATATGAATTGTAGTCAACTCACCGTCTGTTTGGTTAACTCGTCTTGCCTAGACATTTTGATAATTTCAAATTTTTGGTTAGTTTTAAACACAGCTCCTTGTACTGAAATCAAATTACTCGTTAGCAACGGTTTATCAACACATTTCAATTTGAAACCATGCGTATTGAAGAAGTCAAATCCACTGTAAAAGCTCAACGCGTTGCAGCACATAGTCATGTTAAAGGATTGGGATTGGACGCCAATGGCATCCCTATCACCAATTCTGCTGGTCTTGTCGGGCAGGAATCTGCTCGCGAAGCTGCCGGAATCATTGTTGCCATGATTCGCTCAAAGAAAATGGCAGGCCGAGCAATCCTCATGGCTGGACCTCCAGGTACAGGAAAGGTGAGTTAATTAATTTTTAATAAAATCTAGACTGCAATCGCTTTGGCTATATCACAAGAACTTGGTAACAAGGTGCCCTTTTGTCCCATGGTTGGAAGTGAAGTATTTTCTTCGGAAATTAAAAAGACCGAAGTTTTGATGGAGAATTTCAGAAGAGCAATCGGCCTACGCATTAAAGAAATCAAGGAAGTCTATGAAGGCGAAGTAATCGAATTATCTCCTATAGAGACAGATGTCGCTACAGGGTTCACTAAAACAATCAGTCATGTTGTCTTGAATCTCAAAACAGCCAAAGGTAATTTTTTCGTAGCTTTCTAAGTTTCTTTCCAAGTTGACATAATTTTTCACCATAGGAACAAAGCAACTAAAACTTGATCCATCTATTTACGAGAGCCTACAAAAGGAAAAGGTTGAAATTGGTGATGTCATCTACATTGAAGCGAACTCGGGGGCTGTTAAACGTCAGGGTCGCTGTGAGGCATATACTACAGAGTACGATCTTGAAGCTGACGAATATGTCCCACTACCTAAAGGGGATGTGCACAAGAAGAAAGAAATTGTTCAAGATGTTACGCTGCACGATCTAGACGTAGCTAATGCTAGGCCGCAAGGTGGCCAAGATATCGTCTCCATGATGGGTCAGTTGATGAAGCCGAAGAAGACCGAGATCACTGATAAGCTGAGAAGGGAAATAAACAAGGTGGTAAATAAATTCATAGATCAGGGAAATGCAGAACTTATACCTGGCGTCTTATTCATCGATGAAGTGCACATGCTGGACATAGAATGCTTCACCTACTTGCACAGGGCCCTAGAGTCCACTATTGCCCCTATTGTCATCTTTGCCACGAACCGCGGGAATTGTACAATCAGAGGCACCGAAGACATTGTATCTCCGCATGGTATTCCGTTAGATCTATTGGATCGCTTGATGATTATAAGGACCATGCCGTACTCCGCTGACGAGATTACACAGATCCTCAAGATTAGATGCCAAATCGAAACGGTTGAGATATCGGAGAAGGCTCTGGCCAAGTTGTCCACTATAGCCACGACAACTTCGCTCAGGTACGCTGTTCAATTGCTGAATCCCGCTGATCGCCTGACCAAGGTTCAGACGGGAAATAAAGAGGTTGATTGCGATCAGATTGAAGAGATTGCATCACTGTTCCTTAACGCAAAGCAGTCAGCCAAGATCCTGACTGAAAAGAAATCTTCATACATGCTCTAAGAATGTGTCTGTAAAAAATTATTACTTTTTATATAACATACATTTTTAAAGTTAAACATTTCTTATTTTCATACATCTTAATTTACAAAATTTAACATAATCACAAGTCGTAGCCAAATAGGGTGTAGAGAGGAAATGCTATTCTCTTGGTTAATCTGAACTTGGTTTGATTAAAACCATCTTCCAACAACCTATTGGCAATCTTCTCCTGACTCAGCATCTTATAACGATCCGGATTCAAGTTGGGTTTATCGTCATGGTTCAAGGAGAGGTACTTGGCGTAATTTGAGTCCGGTCCAATGAGATGAGAGTCGATCATCTTGATGCGATGGAACATGTCATCATCCTCACCGCCCCAGCCACGAAAGGAGTTACTTCCGCCGTTCATTTGAATTGAGATCCATCGGTTGATGAAAGTCACTCCTCCCATGAAACCAGCATAGTAACTAAATTTATAATATTGTTATATTATAACACATACTACTTATAGCTAGTATAATGTATATATTTCAATTCTAGGATTTTTCATAAATAAGTTGTTCAATGTCAATCTCAGTTTTGTAAAACACTTCAAAAACATCAACAGGGCGGCCAACACAAAGATATTCTTTCTCGCGAAATTCATAAAGAATCCCTCTTTACGCCTCAAACTCTACCATGCATTCGTACTCTTGACTATGGTTCCGCATTTAGCATCGGAGTTACAAAGAAGACACTTGAAAAGACTCAATCCATCCAAAGAAAATTTCTATATTGGATCTATGGCCCTCTACCCTCCAAAGAAGCTATGACTCAAGCAAGTCTTCATCCCTTATGGTGTCGCAGAATTGGATACGCAGTCTATCTTCAGCTCAATGCATGCAAGCCCATTGAAAAATTGCAAATTCAATTCCCTTCACAAAATGACAAACCCTATCCTCCAAAGATTCAACTTGAAAATCTAAATTTTTCACCTTATGAATATCAAAGTGATCTGTAACAACTACACTTTTAAGTTTAGATTATAATACTTGTTGTGAATAGGTAGTTATTGATCAAAATACGACATAAATTTTTCCATGCTATTTTTATTAAGAAACAATTTCTAATCAAAAAAAAACTTGAACCTTTTGAATGCACATTTTCAAGAAAAAATGCATTACTTCAATCTTTAGTTTAGGAAAAATGTAAAATCTTGAAATAAACTTGAACAAAACAAATATTTGAGTAATTTCTAATTCATAAAGATTTCGTAGCGTGAAATGTTTGAAAGCGTGTAATTAGTTCATCTTGAATAAGCAAGGGGAAATAGATTTACCAAAAAACCTGACTCAATAATCAATTAAAGTGTACATTTCTATCGATCAATATGTGAATTTTCTCATTTAATTGAAAATACTGTCATTCACATTTTCTCCGTATAAACACCCTAAAATGTCTACAGATTTACGAAAATGAACCACATCAAAGTTAACTAAGGTAAAATTCCAAGAATTTTTTGTAACTCCCCCCCCACCAGCAAATTCTCTCTTTGGTTCAACTCAAAGTTGGTAAGAACTGAATTTTGATAAGTTTGGATCAATAAGTAAATACTTCTCAGGGTTAATTTTTATTCGAGAGGTTTGATTAATGGCTTTTAGGTGTAATTGTTAGAGATGGTAAAAAAAGTAAAATAAAAGACCATGTTATATTTCATGCTCAACCTTTTCTGTTTTATAAATATCGATAATTATCGATTTGAAATCATCAATGAATTTAGTACCCTTTATAAACCCATTTTTTGAGGCAATCGTATTTTAATTCAATGAATAATTTCCATCAAGAGATTCTCTTGAGAAGAGTAGACATTTTTATTTAGAGAGAGGATTGTAAAAATTCAAGGAGACACCTAACCCGCGCCCCTAAAATGTGCGTCTTATTTTTAACAAAGTTTTTCTCTCTAAGAAAACTAGAAACTCTCATACACAGGATATGAATCAAGAGACGATAATCTACATGGAAATTCTATCAACTTCTCATTTCCTTACTATTTCTAGCAAGTCTACTGGATGGTTATTTCGTTTTAACAGAGAATAAAAGAATTTTCTTTTCTCTCACTCTAACAATTCCATGTTTCAGTAACTATGACATTAATAGTAATCTTGTATAGTAGAAATAGAAGTATAGTTGTGGATAATGCAATTATTTTTGTAAATTCTGGAATAAAACTTTGTATAAAATTAAAACAGTGTAAAATAAAATTTTTATTCACTGAAAGGCTGACTGCGAGATGATTTTTTCTAATTATGATATTAGGTTATTACCTTCGTTATAACTTGTCAATTCCCTTCTATCAAAAAGAAGGTTTTCGACATAATATAAGTGAGACATATATTTTAATCAATCTAAATTAAGATTCAATTTTTTCAAAGATTGTTTTTGATTATTCAACAAGAAAGATGCTCTCTATTGCGGATTGCCAGCTGCTAAGAAAACTCTGACTCTAAATTCGTGATTTTTGGGAATATTTGTAAATTAAAAAATTGTTTAAAGTTCTCCGAATTGATGAATAATTAGGCCTCTAATACAGACCCTGTATATCTTATTGATAAATCTTTATTGCTGCTATGGCGTGTCTTTTCGAAATTAAAATAACTTTTTATCAAAATAGTCCAAAAGTAGTCCGTGATAGCAACAGATGGACCGAATAGTCCATTTCTAATAGAACAAAAATTAATCACATTTTGTAGCATTTTACAACGCAATAGATCGAAAAAAAAACATTTTTAGTCAGTGGGTAGTAGACCGGTACTAAATGAAAAAAGTTGCTCTTGTCGAGTGTTATGGACACGAATTCGAATATAAAAAGTTTCTGAGCGAACGGCAACTGCCGCTGGCCTAAGCACTATTCAAGCAGCGAATCGTAATGAGCGGACTCTATCCGTTATGGGTCCGCCGACAGACTTGGATCATCAAAACATTCAATTCCTCCTCCGTTGTCTTGCCGAATTGTTATGACACGAGGAATGTCGTGTACGAAGACCATATCCTCTTGACTTCGTACCGGCAATTGGATAGATTTTATAACCTCTCGCTTTGTGAGGATTTGAACAATTTTTCTATTATCTGTACACATATTAGGTCTAAGACAGGCCATTTTAAATATTTTGTGTACCCTCCCTCTACCTAATGCACCTCCCAGAAAAAAATTAGAAAAAACGTTCTTATTGAATTAAGCAATGAAGATCCACTCTAGCACATGGATCTTTCCATAGGAAGGGTTTTCAATTAGCCCTTAAAGTAAAGTTATCTGGCAGATGACTCATCTAATCAATTTCTATAAATCTACT
>JJOG01001177.1:0-14801 GCA_000715275.1 Gyrodactylus salaris
TTTTTTCGATGAGAGTTAGAGTAAGAATCCAATTCTCATCACAAGTTACAATCCTCTTCAAAAATGGTGCTTCCTGATGTTTTTTAGCAAAGAAGAGCAGGCTAGGTAGCGTTTGGTTTTATTCTCCTCTGTCAACACATGAGGAACCCAATAATCAAGTTTATTGACAAATCCAAGGCTTTTGATGTGGTTGAAAGTTGCTCCAACAGAAGATCCAAGCTCTTTAGATATCTCTCTTACTGTTTTCCGTGGATTCTCAGCCAAAATTTCTTTCAACTGGCTATCAATGTCGAGTTTTGGCCTCCCACACCTGGATGCTTCTTCAAGGCTGAAATCGCTGTTTCTGAACTTAGCAAACCAGATTTGAACTGTTCTAATATTAATTGAACCCTGTCCAAATGTATCACAGATTTCTTTAGCCGCTGCCGTGGCGTTAAAACCCTTTTAGAACAAATAAAGCATAATCTCGTGAAATTTTAGATTTGGAAGACTGTCACTCATTTTGATTTTTTGAAGCTTGGGAGAAAGTTAGCCAAGTTTTTGTAAACTTTTTCAACACTCCGATGAAATACCTTTTAAATAAGCTATTATTCATTTTCGTGAGAAACTTGTAAGTGGTAAAAAATGTAATGAAAGTTAAAAAAAACGACTTAATTAACGACCTAATATTCAGCTAATATTTTCATCTTTAACTCTAATTAAAAACTTTAAAATGCATGTGATAGAACAGACTCTAGTTAATACGCAATAAATTATTCGTCCTTTTACTCGAAACTTCATCGTGGTGTTTTTAAATTCAAAAAATAAGTAAATTTAATTTTTCGAAAATCTGATATTTCAAAATCTTTCAAGTCAAATCTGATTGAGATGATGAAAAAATATATGAGCAATATTAAGACCATTTGAAGAACTTTCTCTCCTCTATCGTTGATGTGAAATAAAAGTTTATAATTATTTACACCTTCAAAGATGGTGTTACAATCTGGGGTGCAGAAGGTAAATCAGGGGGTTCTTTCAGAAAATCTCAGACAAGGCTCAATTCCACTTTTGATCGTCACCTATCCAAGGGAAAAACCTAGAGATTCTATTCGTGTGTATCAAAATACGCCAAAAGCAGATTTTTGTAAGCATTCTATTTTACAGCAAGCAGCCCAAGAACGATTATGTAAGGGGGATTGCCTTTCACAAATCCTAGTCGATGTACATTACCCAACAAGTATTACAAGGAATGCAAACTTTTAATCTCAACTACAGAAGTTAAATGTTAGATATTACCTCAGCATTCATCTATTGTCAAGTGATTGAGAGATATATCGAATTAGGTAGGATGAAAAAGAGGCAACATTTTTCATTTTATATTTCAAGTGGACCCAGAGAGTAAGGCGAAATTAATTGGAATTTTAATTTCTCAACAAATAGTGGTTGAAAGTAAGTTGATTGATCACTTTTTTTTTGATATTTCCGAGAGGAAAGGGCTCAAATTCTAAAGCAAATAATTAATGGAAAATTAAGAGTTAACTTCAAAGTAGAACATATTTGAAGAAATAACGTATTTTTCCTCAAGTTTTGAGAAGAAAAAGCAAGACGCTGATCTTGAGAAATAGTGAGCAAAAGCAAAAAAAATTAATTTCTCAGAAAAAGTAAAATTGGGTAACTATTATTCACGAGTAACTTGAGATGTAGCATACTCGAAAAAATATAACGGTATGAGTGCTAAACAAGTTATCCTTTCCTATAGTAAAGGTCAACTCAATAGAAGATTGTATGACCTCTTTTAAATGAGCTTATTTCGAATTGGTAAATAGTGATTTTCTTAATCAGAGAAGGTATGCTTAAATTCATTGGGTGACATTTATCAAGATTATCTCTATAAAATTGAAAGATGCCTAAGATATTGTAGGAGTTTTAACTAGTTACTTATAAGTAGACTTGAAAGATGATGAAATTAAAAGTATAACGAGTTTATAAATTGATTCTCAAAAATCAAGCCCTAATAGAAAACTTTCACGGTAAGCATAACTTTTAGTCTAATTTGAATATCTATTTAGTGCCAGTTTGTAAGAAAGTTGATAAGAATGAATTTGAATTTAGACAGTAGTTGTATGTTTAATAAATTAAACTCACATTTAAGTTGGACCAGTGACGCATAAACTCAAGAAGAAAGTGAAGGGGAAATGGAACAAGACAAGATCATTGTATGAGAGTAAGCAAGCGGGATTATACTCATGTTCAGCTCTGGACAGATTCATGCAAAGTATTTCAACTCAAGTATCTATTAATTCTATAGTCATGTGTACTGAAAAATCAATAATTAAACAAGACTTACAAGACTTGGAGGGGAAAAGTGAGGAATTTATGAGCTAATTGATGATTTCAGTTAAAAGATCATGATTTTTAAATTTAATATTTTGAAACTAGTTACACTTTAAAACAAAGCATTTGTAATAAAAGAAACTTTACTTTATTTGTAAATTTAAACTTTTGAAAATTGATGTTAGCCTAGATCATTAATGAAATTACGAAATAAAAATTCAGAAGTAGACTATGAATCTAATGAAGATGATTCTCCGCCGTCGAAAAAGTCTAAAGGACGTCAAAAAATTCCCATTGAATATATCACTGAGAAGCAAAAGCGATTTGCTACATTCTCCAAGCGTAAAACTGGTCTTATGAAAAAAGCACTTGAATTGTCAAATTTAACAAAGGCAGAGATTCTTCTCCTGGTTGCCTCCGAGACTAACCATGTTTACACTTTTGCAACGAATGAATTCAAAGGTATCCTTGAATCGGAAAATTGCACAAAGTTGATATCTGATCGCCTCAAGAATTTCAAGGAAAAATCCTCAAAGGAGAAAAGTAAGAACCTTGGCTATGAATGTCAACCGAATAACTCAGAGGAAGATAACGTAGATGATATTATTTGAAGATGAAAACTTTGAAATATGTGAGGACTTTGTAATAACAACTGATAGACGTTAAATATTTTCCTATTACATGTACTAAATTATATTATCTCTTACTTGATTTTTTTTCTTATAATAAAACCTTTTAATAATCCTATCAAAGCATTGTAGGAAGTTGTGAGAATACAAAATTCATTTGATTAAACATAATAAAACTTGCAAGTGTAATTTGACAAAAATATTCTGGGACGAGATTCAACTTTTCCGAAAACACAGTCAAAAGGAAGACATTTAACAAGTAAATGTCAATAAATAATTAAACCTTTGTGGAAGCAATTTCGGACAGACTGAAATTTATATGATCAATTTAATTTCGTAATTATTCAGTTCAATATTAAAGAGTTAGAAGTTATTGAAGAATTAGGTAGTAAAATATCGTAAATCTTATAGAGGAAAACTTTTACAAATATTTATTTAGACTTTCTATATTTTATCAATACGGGATAGATGCAATTAAGGGCTTCGTAAATTTGATTTAAAGACTTGCCTCCAGTGATGACAACTTTGCCAGAAACAAAAATGAGAAGAGATAATCTAGGACTGAGGAATCTGTAAATGAGACCAGGGAATATTTCTGGTTCATACTGTGCCATTGGTTCATTGGCCTTTAACAGGGCTTCAAGTCGGATGGGAAACTTCATATCAACAACAGCAACAACGTTTTGAATCTTGAAATCATTGAATGTTACATCGAATCCAATCTTTTGTATAATTCTTGCACATTTACGTGTTCCCAAATGAGCCTCTTCAGCGGTTTTAGAGCCGGTTGTTACAATTTTCCCATTTCTAAATACGATACACGTAGTCTTGGGCTCTCTTATTCTCATTATGACAGCGGGAAATCTCTTAGGATTGTATTCTGCATTGCGTACGAAGAGAACTATCTTTCGAAGTTCCAATTTGCAGCCAATATTAACTGTACTGACTATATTACTAAAAAATTTGCTATAATTCATAGTTACTTACTGAACTACTGGTGGCGTTATGTCATCAAGAAGCTGACAAGAAATTCTAAAAGATTCTTGATAGTCCATCAAATTTTCAATCTTTTAATGATCTAAACAATAAAACACAATTGAATTAGAAATTTTGCTTAGTTTAAATTGACTAAACAATTTTAGTGATATTTCAAGAATGTCAGGAAAAGATAAGATTACCATATTTCCATCTAGAATGTAAGTTAAGATATTTCACTTTAGGGCTCAAACTTTGATGAAGACACGATTGAAAGGCGCAGAAAAGGGTCATAGTCTTCTTAAAAAGAAGGCTGATGCCCTTAGTTTAAGATTCCGGTCCATTCTCAAGAAGATTGTCGAGGTAATTCTCAACTCTTCTCATTTTCTTAGACTAAACAAGTCATGGGTGAGGTAATGAAAGACGCTCAATTCTCACTGGCTACAGTTAAGTTTGCATCCGGTGATATCAATCAAACCGTTCTCCATGATGTTACAAAGGCACAGGTTAAGGTTAAAACCGGTAAAGATAACGTTGCTGGTGTCATTCTACCGCAATTTACAATGATTGTGGAAGGCTCGAATACCTACGAGTTGACTGGTCTCTCTAGAGGTGGTCAACAGATTGACAAATTGAAGAAAAGCTATCTAAAAGCTCTCGAATTGCTCGTCTCCTTAGCTTCCCTTCAGACATCATTCATCACCCTTGACGATGTTATCAAAGTGACGAATAGAAGAGTTAACGCTATTGAACATGTCATTATACCCAAGATTGATAGGACACTGCAATACATCATTCAAGAATTGGATGAACGTGAGAGAGAAGAGTTCTTTCGACTAAAAAAGATTCAGCAAAAGAAAAAAGAGTTGAGACTTCAAAAAGAAGCTCTCGCCAGGCAACACAATGCAGCTCTGCCTGAATCGGTGCAACAATCTGAGGCTAGAAACATTCTCGTCACAGAAGACAATAGTGATCTTTTGTTTTAAGACTTTGGCCGTGTTATGGTGTGTATCGATTATCAAGCATAATATTTATTGATTTTATTATTTACGTCAAATTAACTATGGATGAATAGATTTTTTTCATACGAATATCCTCATCATACTATCAAGTAGTATGAATGAATTTAGAAAAAAAACTATTAGTTTAGCGAAATTTAGAAAAAGAAAAATACTTTTTGATTGACTAAACTTTATTACATAATTAACTGGGGTATTATACTCGCTAGCAACTATATCCGGCCTGACATTAATATATATATAATCTCCTTTCACTTCGGCTGCAGTCTGTGCAGTACCGTTTTATTTATAATATCAATATTTTCCTTCTTGACTATTAGCGTATAAAAATATGATTTTTTACAATTTATAAACTGTGCTGATCTTTGACCCAAAGGCCTCCTGGAGAATCTCCTTCATGATAATTTTTTCTGAACAAGCTCCTAAATTATAACAACATTTAATATTTGCTTTCCCGGTAAAAAACTAGGAAAACTAAAAAAGTCTTAAATCTTAAAATATGATTTTATTCATAATCGAAGGGAAAACGGATAAAAAGCAGAAATTGATTAAACGAGGGAGAATATACTTGTGTTTGCTTTGCATTTTCTGGCAAGACTATTATATATCTCTAGGGAAAGATGATCAGTCAATTCAAAGAATATTTCCCTCTACACACGATCAGAATTATTCAATTAGGTCTAAAGTTGTCGATTAATATGAACAAGAAATCAATTTTTATCCTCAAAGTTATTCCAACTCTTGCACGATTGAGTCAAGAAGAGCAAATGATCAGATTGATTCTCTAACTAGCTTCGAATACTTGAGGAATTTTTCCATTTAGAAAAGTAATCTTTATCAATGAATATGTGTAAAATAATCGTCATTCATACAGAATGAAAATGATTAGAGGAATAATAATTTAAACTCAGGAAATTCATTCATTATTTTATTCTAATGTTTGAGGAAATAAAAAATTATCATGATATTATTTCCTCTTTTTCGATTTCTTTCGTTTAAAGACGTCTTTAATAATGAAAAGAGAGTACAGCTGTTCAATAATTAATGAAACTAATGTGGATTTAAAAAACACGCAGATAGGATCAATTAATTTGGACAATCTTCCCTTCTTTAATTGAGGAGAAACAAAAAAAGAGAGTCTCACAAAATGACACAAGCTAATCAAATCTTGATTTGAAAAGATGATCAAATTAATTCATCTAAAGCTTATTTAAATGGAAATGAGTATTTTCGATTAGGGGCCATAGATCTCATATCAGAAAGTCGAAAAATATATAAAAGATGTTAGAAAATCGAAATGAAGTCTCTCAAAAGAGTTTATGATCGATTAGTTATTTTATGGACCAATAAGTATGTTCGGAAATATTTCTTAAAAGCTTTTCGAATCATAGAAATGAAAAAACTTGCCCAACGCTATCTAAATTACTAGAATTTCACAACTAACTCCAATATTTGTGAGGATATTTTCAAGATTCTCCATCCGTCTTTGAATGCAGTCTTGTCGAAGAGAGATTGCCACAACGGTTTCAAAAACATTTGCTTGAAGCTGAAAAGAGAGATTACTTTCATGTGAATGCACTTGATCTGTCATGATCTTACTTTTGTCAGATCAACTAGGGAGTTTGACTCATCTTGTAATTCACGCTGTAACACTTTCATATGACGTAATCTGAAATAAAAGTTGTATTTACAATCAACCCTAAGATGACGCAAAAAACAAATGACTTGATAGATGGGTCAATTCTCAAAAAAAATATTAATAAAGTCCTTATTTATGTAGAAATAATAAAATTAAAAATATGAGAAAAATCCTTGAGAAATACTTTTTTTTGATAAACTTGGGGTTTCAAGGAGTCTTACGTTAAAGCTGAAAATCGTTATAGCCAATAGAATTTCATCTTTTTATAAATTTACTCTCATTGGTCGAATTAAAAGCATTCTAAACTTAGATGAGCGTGATTACGATGAGACATGTGATCAAATAAATCAAAGAAGATTAAATTTTTAGCTTTAACCAAATACTCCAAGCAAATGATATGTGAAATTCTGTGATGAGAGTATTCCTCACGGATTTGTGACCTATATTAAGAACTGGATTCTGATGGTTTGTTTATGAATATTATTATTTGAATATAGAAAACTTTCTTAATATTTTGCTTAAAAAATCTCAAACTTTGATGAAAGATTCACAGTGGTAAACTTAAATAAAACGAGTACTGTGTCTTCGATTCTTACTCAGATGACGAAGAAATCGATTATATCTTCGAACGAAAGAAATGAATTTGAAATGGTCGAAGAAGCCTTTTAATGCAACAGATATCAAATGCAAGTATCCGGACTGCAATGACGACACAAACTCAATATCATTTGAAGAATCCTTCAGACAATTCATATCAGACGAAATGATTGATCTAATTGTTGAAGTAACAAGCAAATACTAACGGCAGAAATTCGACACACCAGTGAATGTTACATCAACCGAAATCAGACATTGGAATTCGAATTAACATGGGTTTAGTCAAGCTCCCGGCAATGAGAATGTATTGCGAGGAAAAACTTGATAATATCGCTAGATTCATGTCAAGAAATCGTTACCAAAAGACTTGGTCCTGTTTGCAATTTCGCATCAGAAGAAACGAAGATCAGATCCGTTTTGGAGATGTTTCGGAAGAAATGTTTGAACAAGGATCCATATTCAAAGGAATATAATTCAAATGATGAACTAATGATACCTTTCAAAGGAAAGAGAAGTGGTGTCAGACAATACATAAAAGGTAAAACAAACCCTTGGGGGATAATAACTTTGGCTAGATGTGGGCCTTATCAAGGAGCTGCCCAAAATTCTAAATCTCCTTATGGAGTTGGCGGTGATGTTGTTTTGATACTCGATCGATTATTCAGACATTAATTCGAGAGGGAAGCTAAGCAAGATATTGATGTCGAAATAGCATAACAGAAGCAGGCCTTCATATAATAACTCTATAATCTTGAATGAACCGCCGAATAAGAAAGCAAGAAATTCTGAGGCACCTGTTGATGAAAGACTTGACCACATTACCTCAAGCGATGTAAATTATACTCAATTCATTGCAATGTTATGTGCACCAATTTGAAAAAAAAGGTTCTAAGTTGTGTCACGAATCCCAGACTATTACCGTTAATTTTGAATTTTCAATCATGTCCAAGTTTTACTCAGCAAGATTTAGCAAAGAATAAAATGAAATAATCACTCATGGATTGCTTGAAGGAATTTCCTCTGATGCAAGCGGACTTTGCCAGGATTGACATTCTTTTGGAGTTTTGTGTGCTTGTATATTAGCCATGTCTCCCTGAGTACATTGGCTGCGTAGTACTTTGTCTAAGATTAATCAAAATCATTAGCATTGATAAATGGGGAAGGGGACAAGGTAAGCTTACATTCTTATTCAACTTGTTCGCTGTCATAAAGTGGATTACATACTTTTCCGCCTTGGACAGCTCCAACTTTCTTGAGAAGACTGCGACAACTAGAGCGGTACACGCAGAACCCTTGGGGGAAAAAATCATATTTACAATATTTCTTTATTCAAGAAAACTAAAGCCACGAATATACCAACGCTAAAGGCGTTTCGACTTTAATGAGATTCAACAGTAGCTAATCAGAAGTTAATGAAGAGTTTGCGACAAGTTAAATTAAGAAGATTCTCAAACAATGGTGAATATTTTGAAGAATAAAATGCTGTAATTTCAGAAATATTTGATTTTTATGGAAAATGTCCAATTTGAGATGAATCAACCTAATAATAATTCAACATGAAATATGGATGCCTATAAAAAACACTTTATATCAAAGGGCACATTGCGAGAGAGAGGTGGGCGTGTAGTAAAAAAAAAGAGTTAAATCGAGTTAAATGGAAGCCAACTGTGTATCATTTAGGGAGCCAACTGTAACAGAAACACTTAATTTCTACAAAGTGGCTGAATGAGATCTGATGGAAAAATTACTGTGACATCTGGCCATCTTGGAGACTAGAAAGCATGTTAATTGACTTTAAAAATTATTAAGAATTTCCTAGATACAAAACAAACGGTATGGAGAAAGAAATTTGTTCTTGGTTTCTCGAAACGTGCCAATTTTTGATCTACAAATTTCACTTGATTTAAATTTATATTGGATACCGCGGTTTATGCCTCTTGATGGGTTTTGATATTCGAAATAACTTTTGAATAGAGACGCATCTATGGGCTTAAAACGAATGAAACTTGGCACATGGCTCAAGCGACGGCTAGCCCTCCATAAGAACCAGTAAAAAGGCGAAAATGAGCAGGGTTTAGGACTATAATCTCAGATAGCCCTTAATGTATCCCTTTTTCTAATCAGTATTCAAGACCTTTTCACTATTGAAAGTTGTCTGTTTATAATTAGATAAAAAAGTTGAGCTTATTTATTAAAAATAAGAAGTACAGAGCAGTAATCCTTGTTTGGTGGTTTACTGAAGAGAATTTTGACCGAGATAAAATTAAAATTGTTAAATCCAATAACTGATTGAAAGATAACCCCTAGGGAGCCTCTATACATAAGGGCTACACGCTACTGAGTAGATTGTGACTTACCATGAGTCCACACGAAATGGCGATAAATTTCCCACAATTGGTGGCAGGAACAATGTCACCGTAGCCGATACTGAGGAACGTTACAGCGATGAGCCAACCACATTTTGATAAATCCGGCTGATCTATTTGTCTCCTTTTGAGAATGAAACTTGATTTAGAACCAAATCGTAATATCATAAAATAAGATTTTAAAAATCAGATACCATCTAAAGGTACCTTTTCAGTGTACTTTATTTGACCATGAATGTTTATCCTACACACCAAGCAAGAAATAAAAGGCTAGACAGGCCTACCCAATCAATGAAATCACTATCCACTTAAAGAAAGACCTACTTCTTGGGCCTCAACATGGTAAGCACATTACTCGATAAGTTTACATCTTTCAAAATAGAATCATCTTCTTTGATTTTTTGATCTTCATCTCTTTTTAGAAACAAACTTGACAATGGAAAACTTGCATCAAAACATGACAAAAAATGGAAAAAAATAGAACTGGTTTAGTGGTATCAAGAATGGATTACTATTCAAAAACTTGAGTTTTAAATAGAAATTTGAAAGAATTAGTTAGAGTAGAGTAGGAAAAAACGGTAGTAACTTACCTTTCACATGCTCTCAGGGTCCATGTCATGACTATCCATACGGTGAGAATGAAAACTGTGAGAACAGTTCCGGGGAATATTGTCATGAGAGTTTTGAGCACGAATCGGATATCAAAACTGACCTAGAAAAAGAAATATTTTGTATAGTTGGCCCAAATTATCATATTTTATTTACCAGAAAAATCTCAAAAAACGCAATAAAAATAGTTCTTTTTAGAGAAAGTACTATATTTAAAAACATGCGTTTTGATTGAGAAATATTTGTTGCTTCAGATTTTCAGGAGTGAAAAGATCTCCCAAATGGATGTTGGTTGGCAATTAATTAAACAGAAATTTTTTGACACTGAACCCAAATTCACACTCTTTTCATTGGCTAAGTATTTAGTAATTTTTCGATCTAAAAATCGATTGCATTTCTAGAATCTCGGATGTAGGTTTATTTGATCAGTGACTCATGCAAACTAAGAAAAACAACTTTGTAAAAAAGTAACCCTAATTTATCACATCAAGTCCCATGTCTCTCATTTTTGCGAAAATTATCATTGAAAGAGACAATAATGACAAAAGAATCACATGAGCCAAGATACATTTTCATTAGATCGTCTCCATGATTTTCCATTATTAGCATTGACAGTCCAATCTAATGGAAAATCTGTTTTTTGTCATGAAGCATGATTTGGTTCCAAGGAGATGTGGTTTCAGCAGTTAACAAGCTTTAGTTTTGCCCTTTCAGACTTTTACAACGGCAATATCGAAAAGGTACAATGGAAAAATTGGTCAGCACTACCTGCTTATGGTTAATTATGAAACTAGTTATCTAAACATTGGAAAAATATTTACCTTCAAACCAAATCATGTGTCAAAAAACAGATTTTACATCAGACCTAGGTATCTGTTAATAACATCTCTCTTCCCATTATGACCCATCAGTACAGTAATCCCCGCTATAGACCGACTAAGAGACGTCTGATAATCAAGACTGGAGTATTTAGTGGAGGCTTACTAATTATTAGTGTCCAAGGGCATGCTTTTTATTAGATTGGACTATGATTAAAACATCTTAAGAATCATCTGAAAGCATATTTCTGTTAGCTCGCATAGAAGTGGAAATAATTTGCTACTGTGGGGAATATTACGGATTTAGTAATGAGATAAAAATAATACAAAATTTTTTGTCAAAATTTAATATCATTCAAATGATTTATAGCATAGAAAGTCTCTACAGTTATATAATCGATAACGAGAGTTATAGGGAGGGAGAATAATTATAATTATTCAAATCAAAAATTGGGCGCCCTAATAATGAAATGAAGTGAACCGAGTATATATTATTCTGTCCTATATCAATTAAGGAGAGGAATCTTTTGAAAAAAAAATTCAATTTTTACTTTATGAAATATTCTTTCAACATTTTATAAATTCATTTCTTCATCATAAAAGATATTTATGTCATCAGCTCATATCAAAGATTTCCTAAATAGTAAATTTTTTATATTTTGACGAAAAATGGGATTTAATTGATGTAATTCATGCGTTACAAAAAGATACTCTAATCGTGTTTCAAATCTTAAAGCTCTGACTACCCCAACCGAAAAAATTGCTACTTTTCGATTCGTTTCTATGATCAAAAGAATTCTTTTTCTCTCATGAACATTTTATTGTGTCCAAAAAGTAGTTTTTCAAGAGGGGCAAAAATAATTTAAAAATGCACGCTTCAAAGCTTATTGGTTAAATGAAATATGTATCTTGAGAAGAACCATGAATCTAAGAGAGGAAATTTTTGGATTCTTCTACTTGAAACCACTGTGATTAAGGCCTTGAAACCAGGTGTTTTAATGTACTTTGAAAATGGGTTAAAATCGGAATAATTTGAAATAGGCTTAGTTGATTTTTAAGTGGTTTTATAGATTGACCCAAATTCATTGACAAAACCAATTGATCTCTTGTATAATAATTTAATTCTATTGTAACGATCCGGATCAAATACAATGAATATATCCTTTGTACTGAAAGATGAGTGAATTAAATTTTATCAATTGTTGACGAAATAGAAAGCATGATTTGATCGAGTTCAAAATTTCCCAAAACGAATTAATCCTGTACACTTTGAAAGAAAAAGTGAGATGTTCATTGAACATGTATCATGTTCATTGTGACCGAATAATAACTAGAGAAAACAAATATTTGTTCAGATGGAAGCAAACATACTTGCATTAATCTATCTTGTGGAGAAGCCCAATTGAAATAAACAAGAACGAAGCTGCAGAAGAATATCAAAAGCTATTTTGCAATACGTAGTGGATTGTGTAATTGCTTTTTAGGCAAGAAATCATAGAAATTTCAAAAAGTTGACAAATGATGAAAAAATATATATATTTCTACCTGCCTGACAGATACCTTGCCATTTATATTTGACATGATTTTCGAGACACTAATTACTTGAGCCTCGTGTTTCTTTTTTTCAAATTTTAAGATGGATTTACTCAAATTATTTAATAACAGAATTTGCATGGAAATATATCAGAAATATCAAACTATCAATATTCTCAAGTCATACAAAGTAATTAGAATCATTTTCAAGTGAAAGTTTCACCTACTACAAAGTAGTAGATCAGAGTGGGTGATTTTTGTCAAAGTTTAGTTTGAAATAAGAACCCGCAACCAGCACCTTGGCAAGCCAATGCACTAGCCACTGATCCAACTCACCGATGAATCCATTACACCTTATCAATTCCCACCTATGGCATACTGAAGAGTCCAAATAAGGACGAAACGTATATGTCTGGTCATTGATGAAATTCACTTTATCTAAATTTGCTTTCTAAATAGTCTTATTTCAAACTAAACTTTAATTAGAATCAGTTTTCAGTGCATAGAGTGGTCGAACGTTCCAAGATTTAGTAATACATACACTAAGCATGGCTTAAAAGTGGTTTTTCTTAGTCAACATGAATCACTGATCAATAAAATCGACATCCGAGAGTCTAGAAATGCTCCTGGATTGCAATCGATTTTCAGATGGAACAACCAATGAAATGCACTTATTTGAATATGTGTCATTGATTACACAAGTGACAAATTTTTGTGTGTGCTAGTATGTCTGCACCACTAAATATTTGACCAATGAAAAGATTGTGAATTTGGATTCAAATTGTCATTCTAGTTATTTCTGTTTAATGAGGGACTGTTTTGAAGATGATAAATCTGAGGCAAAATATGTTTTCAATCAAAGTGCATGTTTTTAAATGTTCAGAACTAAATTTTCCTGAAAATAATTATTTTCATGCTTTTTTTTAAATTTTCTTTTTCTGGAGCATGATTTTGGTATTTTTGGAGAGAAATCAAAAGTGAATAAGCTTTATTTTAGCGGATTATTTTCACTCTTAGATCTACGCATATTCTATAGACATTACAAAATAAGTAGTCGTTAGGGATTAAGTGTTTATGTTATTTTTTACAACCTGGTACTTTTTGGTTTTTTTTTTACAATTTCCTTTGATTTTCTCCTCAATCTTCTATCTCTTTGCGTTTAATTCATCTCTTGCTTTTGGTGGAGGCAATTTGAAAATATATTTGAGACTAAACTTGTTTGCAATTAAAACGAATAAACAAAATTAAAATTTTTCGTAATTCTTCTTCAAGCATTGCAACAATGTTGGGATTTTGATTCTAACTGTCATTTCAGATTTTCAAGCTTAATTTGAAAAGCATCAAAGAGGCGAATTTAACTTGTTCTCAATGAGACTATTTAGACTTGAATATAATCCTTTTTAGAATTTATCTTAGATTTTCTCAAGTTAAAATGTACTTTTTACATCTACAAAGTCTCAAGAATCAGTATTTTGACTATGCCCCTTTTTAAATTCTCAAGTACTTGAACATTTTCTGAATGATTCAAAGCAAAAAGATGAGCCTACCTTATTCATGGCTCCAATACTCCGTGATCCAACATCGTTAAACATCTTTCCATGTAGCAGGAGGACTCTGAGTACCAAGTAAAGTCTGCATATCATCGGTAGGCTCAATAGTAAATATACGTTATACTCTTGTATGACTGGGAGGATGATATTTCCAACCTGGTGACAACGAGGTGAGTGCAATGTCTGGACGTCTGTCTGATTGAGTCTGATATGACTGATGAAGTCACTCGGTCGCGGATTGTGCCAATGGAAGCCGGGTACAGGGTGAAATAGACAGACACATATCTCGATTACGATAAGGATGATGCGCCAATAGTCGACAGCTATTCGCCAGTCCTCGATGCAGTCGTCACAGGAAAAAACCTGGATAATTATTTATTGATTTATGAACGTGAAGAATGATAGTAAAAAAATTACACTTTTTCATTGAAAATACGAAATTCAATAAGGAAGAAACGATATCCAAGAAAAAGTGTAATTTTAAATGGTTTTCTGAAATCTTAATTAATTTAATCAATTTTGCCAATACTTGTTATCTTTTAGCTTAGAGAGTCAAAATATTACAGCTTGGTCCTTACACAAACTAAATTTGATTGAAAAAACTTGTAGCATATTCAAAGAAAAGATTAAATGCTTGCAGGGAATGGAAATGCACGACATGATCTTTTGGAAATTGACTAAAAGATATTTTTCCTGATTAGTTATAATTAGGCCTACCAAATGCATATTTTCTTAAATTATGCATATATTAAA
>KL566744.1:0-30658 GCA_000715275.1 Gyrodactylus salaris
CTTTTCGTCACTAAAATTACCTTCTTCCAATCGATGAATCTTTCAATCATTGACTCTGCCCATTCCAAGTGTCTTGCTTTATGCTCCGGTTTAATGAGAGAAGTCCTCAATGGTTTCGACCAAATGAAGTTGTCTTATCGAGTCTAAGACGTTCTCTGAGCAATTTAGGCGTAAAATCGAGTCTCAAGAAACTGATAACTTCCTTAACTGAGCATTTTTCATTTCGAATAATCCTTTTAGCTTTCGATAAATCTCGGTTAGATAATTTTCCGGGGCGCCCTCTCGTTTTTTTCTCCGTCGCTAGGATTTCTTGTTGAGAAAATCTGATATTGTTGAAAGAGATCATTTTAATTGTCTTGAAATCTGCCGAATATCAACATTTTGAGACCTTTGAACTTCTATCCTTATCTTTTCTTCTAGGGTGAGATGATAGAAAGGCATTTCGATTATACATTCTAGTTGCAATAGGCATTGCTTATATAGCCTATGGCGTGAGAAAAATGAGTTTTGGATACTTTTTCCCACATCTTTTCAAGTTTTTGCGTAATCAGTACTTTTTTACTAGAACTCAAATTGTGGGAAATAAAAACTTGTCAGTTCGGATATTTTTTAGTTTAGTCTGTAGTGTTGGATGGTTGAGTCTGCTCTGCTATCACATTTCGATAGCTTTCTCGTGACCGACGTACGTTGCTCTACACTCTGTTCAGTTGAGCGCCAAATCTCAGGTTCTACGATAAAGATGCGTCTATTTGCTCATTCTAGAACCAACCAATTGATTGGAATAGTGTAACTGCAATTCTTAATCCCCCAGCCAGAATAGAGGATATCTAGAATCATTTCGAGAACGAAAATAAAAAAATTAATAAAAAGCCATCTCTTCTTCTGAGAGTAATTGAAATTGAAGATGATGATCGAAAGAATGATTCTCATGCATCTCTTACAATTTCTCTCTTTTGATTGTTATCAGCCGCAATTAATTAATTTCCTCTCTTTACATCATCCTACCAATTCTCGAGGAATGTGTGCGTGTAAAGAAATGCGATTTCACTATCATTTATCTAACCAGCTCCCCTTTAGACAAGGGAACGAGAAGAAAAAAAGTATTTTTTTCAAAACGGATCGTTCATCTTTCACTGAAACTATCGGAAATTTCTGTGTACATACAAGGGGTTGTCTTGTATTTCTTTCTTTGTGAGTTCAAGGTGGCAAAATATCGGCTATTCGTGATTGCTTATGTTATTGTTATTTTACAATTTGGGAGCCTTTTCTCTCTACCTCATGTATAATGAATAGCGTAAAATATTTCACGAAGCAACATTATATCAACTTGAAAATATTAGGTTGATTCATCTCAAATCCCTTATCGTGTTTTGCTGCGATTTCCACAATTTAAAGTAGATTTCAAGAGAATTCAAAAAAAAATTTATTAAACCTAGCATTCAGAAGAGTGAAACTCATCAAGGTTATACAGTATTTACTAAATAGTAATGATTTTATCTCATAACTACCCAAGTTTTTCTGTCTCATTTTGTCAACTTTTGACTCGTTCATTGTTCTTTCTTTTATTTTTCTACCTTACAAATATCAAAGTGGGGTAGACATGACATAGTTAGTTAAAACACATTTACGCTTCAAAGCTTCTGATTAGTTACTTATATGATCGCATTTTGGGAGAACCATGAAAGTTAGATTAAGAAAAATCTTGCCTCCTCTGCTTGAGACTGCTAAGAAGGATCTGTGGAAAATGCATAACGATTGAATTATTTTTGTAAGAGTTATCAAATGACAGAAGATGGAAAATATTACTATGATAGGGTGGACCATAAAAACACATTTTTGAATACTTACTAATATAGTAAAAAACATATTTTAAACTTTTAATCAACTTTCTTTTCACTTATAACTCATTTTTATAGACTCTATTATTTAAATTCTCTCTATTAATGTTGGAGGGATCGTGTAGAGGATTTTTCCCCAAGTCCTATAATATGATTTCTCATAAGGTGTGGATTTGATTCCGGTATCCTCCCTCCTTGAAATGAGTTTACTTTGTAAATATTTTCAACCCGCCTTCCCCATTGTAACCCCTCATGTGATCCCGAAGATAGTTAGACTCGGCTATGAATCTCAATTCAAAGACAAAATATACATATATACTATAAGCTTCAATAGTCTTCCTCCAACTATCTGGTAATCCCTTTAAACCATCTCTCCAAAACGTTTGGTCTTTAGTGGCAACGTATTCTTCAATGGCAGATTTTACCTCTTCATCATTTCGGAATTTTCTACGAGAACATATGGCCTCCCATTATCTTGCTGTAAAATGAGATTATTCTGACGATTTCAAATAATGGATGAGCCATTTGTAGGGACGAGAGAAGAAAGGCTTTAAAGCTTTGCGAACGAGTGCATGTATTATATAGAAACCTAGTGGGAGCCAATACTTGGTTAAATGCCACTCACTGGTAGAAAATATTCGATTTCTAGTGAGGAATTATGACACATTTTCGAGGCCAAGGAGATGTCATAAAGTGCTTGAGACTTTATCATCCAAGTGGGGAAAGATTATGAAGAGGAAAAAACTTGGAATAGACTCAACAATAATATGCATGAAATTTATATAAAATGAAGGAAACTTTCTCATATCCAAGGCAGTTGGGGAAAATGAATTTATCGCTTTGTTTTTGTGGAAATTTCAAGTAAACTGGAGTATGTGCATAGAATGTAATAACTGTATTGTGAATGAGTTTGTGGATAACTCTGATAGAGTCCTCGAACAGTGATCAGTTCGTTTTCTCTCCCTTTCTCTTTGGAATATTTCATTTGAAATTAAATTTTCCTAATTCTTTTTTATCGTGCTTCGTTAAATCCATTTTCTCTCTCTCTTTTTTTATTTCAATTCTCCTGGATATTGGAAAAAGTTTCACTTTGATTCTTGTTGTAGCTGACTTTATAAATTTGAGCTTTCTTAAGAGAAATACGGCTACATGACTTAATAGCTTCAAAAATGTCTCTCTCTCTTGGAATAAGGGTCGCCTCTAAAGGAGCTTTAAAATATTCATGATTGGTGAATGGCACTGATTACTATTTTACTGGGAGAGAGAAAACATTTTATTCCCCATTACAATCAACGTTACTTTCTAATGATTAAATTATGAAGAAGCAAATGTTTTTCCTCCTTTAGTCATGAGATTCCTCATGACAAAAGTTGTGTACACTGTCTAAATGCGCAGTTGCTTTTCTTGTAATCTCACTCTCTCCACCTACCCACACTTACTCATAACTAATATTCATTTGAGTATTGAAGGGGAAAAATAAAAGATGCAAAACAATGCACTCAGAGTCAGTATATCCTAAAAAATGATTCCCCAACACTCAATGATATGAATAATGACAAATCTGATATTAATATTACAATACATTGACAGTGTAAGAAATAACATTGTCCTCTTGAGTAGATCTCCTAGCTGCTGAGTTGTGTCCTGTTTGCATGTTGGCAATTTATCAATCTCACAAGGCTTCTTCCTGCCCCACTTATCACTGATAGCAATCGCTCACAAAAGTTTCTGCAGCAGATTTGCAGTTATCAAAATATCTAAATCCGAAATCTCTCCGCTAGCGTGTGTCTGTGTGTGAGAGAGAGAGGCTGAAATTTGTAATTAAATTTGAGAATTCGTACTCATCATCAAGTGATTAGATTATTAAACGATAAGGAATACATTGTGGATAGAGTTCCCATCTCTCTTGCATACAACAATTAATCATATTGGTGGAGGTAGGATTTGAGAGCAGTTTTATTCTCTTTTAACATGAGCAAGATCCCTATTTATCTCAATATTTTTCTAATGAATAACAATGAAAAATACATTCTATAAATTATTCAACAGCTTTGGAATGATGGTAGAAATATTCTCATCCTAAAGAATTTGATTTTTTCATCTTTCTTTTTTGAGAATATTCCTCTCTTTCATCCACTAGTCTTTACCCATATAAGAATAAACTGTTCCTCAACTATGCTTTGGGAAAATCTTCTGTTGAATGATTGAAAATTTGAAATGAATTCTCTTGCATTTATTTGAAGAAATGTGTCATTTCATCTTGAATGTCTTCGAACCGCCAGGTTTAAGCATTGATCGACTTTTTGGTTACAATCACTTGAAATATAACTGCTCAATTGAATAAGCAGTGATCATTGAAATAAGGAAGTCGTAAAATCTTATAAATTGAGTGAGTATTATTAGCATTTATCCTCATACTTTGTTGAAAATAAAGCATGCATCAATAAAGATATCTGAATATGGCAGATTGTGAGTAGATGCCGGTATGAGAAGTGCCCTTATTAAGGATTACTCTAATTAGTGAGAAATCTCATTTCAGACTCCTTCACACATGCAAATTCATCCCTTCTCCGCCAACCACACTACTACTATAGTGGAAATAATAATGTACTTGAGAGAGTGTCCCTAGCAAACCTAGTCCCTCCCCTTCCTTTCAGTATCTTGAGAATGAATAATATTCGAACTCAAGAAGAAGAAGAAATCTTGAATGATGTTGTGGTGTGTATTGCCATTGTTTCTATACCCCTGGATGATGATGATGATGCTGATGAAGAAGAAGGAAAATTAGTTAAAGACATGAATAAAATTATCAGAGTAGTCTCATCTCAAAATCCTTGATTCCTTGATAGCCTTATATAAGTTATTATAATAATACACCATGATAACTAAATGTAGGTGACTGAGAGTGACGGGGGAGGAGTGGCTGATCAGAGGGGAAAAATACAAAACAAATGAGTATCTTCTTCCTTACCCCACAAACAGGAGTGGATACATTCATCCATGAACGAATGGATGATTAGCCATTTTCTTATTCTCCACTAAATCGAAATTGCCTGTTCTTTATCTCTTCGTTCGTCTTTCTCGTGAATTATTACCCAAGAAAATGATAATGATTATGCTCAAATCAAATGAGATGGCGCCTGTTCTCTCTCTCTCTCTCTCTCTCTAATTTTCCCCTCTTAATGTCAGCCTAACATGCATAATTTGATAAGGAATGCTCATTCCAAACTCTTGACTATCACAATACGTGCATGCTTTAATCTTCTTCTGGCAGTCTTTTTTCTCTGTACTCATCTTTTTCTGACTTGCATCCTTCTTTATTTAATCATGGCGTTCTCTTGGACCCCACTACAGCCTACCGCTGGCTCTAACGAGGACGAGGAGATTCTCGAATTTCAGCACCGCTCAAGTCTCTTAAAACTATTGACTTATTACAAAAGACTCGATTTTACCTACTTTCAAAGCATTACTTGAGATTGCAAGCGCCTTCTTATTCATTTTTACGAAGCCTAGCCAATACATAAGTTCACTTACTTTCCTGGTTCCGCCCCTTTAGGCTTATAATACCCTAGCAAATGGAACAAGTGGTTACCTCATACTCAATCAGAGGCCTATAAGGAGAAGCGAATGGAAATTTCACGCAAACTTCTCAATAGACTAAGATATGACTCCTTCCTAAGCCGGATTATAACCAATGATGAAAAATGGATATTCTACTCGAACAGAGGACGAAGGAGATCCTGGAAGAAAGCCAATGTTAGAGATTATCTTCCAGTCAAGAAGGTGATGCTCACTACTTTTTGGTGTTCAAGAGGAGTTGTCTATTATGAGCTTATGAGAAATGAAGACACAATCGGTCAGCCGTGCAATTGAAGCATATAAAGAAAATTTTCGTAGACAACATCACCTCATATTGCGCCGTAACAATGCTCGTCCACACGTTTCTCGGGAGTCAAACACGAAGATTAATCAGATGGGTTTGCAAGTTTCGGAGCGCCATCCATATTCAACAACCTTGCTCTATCACCTCTTTTGCTCTCTACAACATCACATTGCAAAGAGATCCTTCACAAACAATGACTTTTAAAAACCAACCTTTTGGGTTAACATAAATAGCCTACCAAATCGTTGGCAGAAAACTATAAAATCGAATGGAAATTACTTTTAATTCGAAATAACCAAGAATACACATATTTTTTCTAAAAAAAACTTTTTTTCTCAAAAGCACGAATTAAGATGAAACATCCTAATATAACTCTTGTTCTATCTTGGTCTCTTCTGAGTTTGGCTATCCACTCGTTTTCGGTAAGGATCTTTATTCCTAGATGCGTAATATTGTAAGTATCACATTGCTCTCGGCTTACAGGGCTTCGGAAATCTTTTCATATTTTTCGTTTGCTCAAAGATTCCCATCTAGAATCGAAATACACCTCTGATTGGCTGTATGCGTAAAATTAAAAGATTTTTTAAGGTAAGAACCTTTGCATGAGTCTTACTTTCTCTAAGATTTTTCGGCCTTTTCGACCCACAACTTGGTCCGTTTTTGTCCACTTTCCGGAATAAAATAGCAAAGAAATAATAAAATAAAATACTCGATTTGACCCCCACATTTCTGTTCATGGTGTAAAAAAGGTATGAAAATTAATCTTTTCATTCATTTCACATTTTGCAAGTCCGATGTATTTTGATTTGGCATCTGGTGGTATTCTGGTATATTCAATAGGAAATGTGGTTCTTTCTATATCTCATGTTTATTTTCATTTAAATAGGCTTTATTCGTAAACGCCATCCCCTTCTCAAGACTGGCTCAATAAATCTCTGCATGACAGATGTCTGCGTGCAGGCGAGACGCGTGAGCAACAACCAACGCAGTCGGACCCAGCCATCCTCAATCATCAACGGTCCATCGAGTTTAAATGGAGACAAAAATGAAAACTCCAGCTCATACTCTCCATCCAGTGAGCCCCCTCACAACCTCACCGTCAGTGATAGCATGAACAACTCGTCATCCACAGAACAGCCGTCATTCAACGACCCAGAGATACATCCAGATGACCTGTCCACATCCCAGGGTGAGTCGGGTAATAAAACGCCACCGATTCTCGAAGAGTTTCATTCGAATCAGTCGCCTCATCACGATGAATGAAAGAGTAAAATTGTCCAAGATTACATAGATTTAAAATAGATAGAAAAATTACATTCTTTTTACTATGGGGAACCCTAAAAGAATGCAGACTCTCAGCGCTGTAGGATGCGCAGTCGTGTGTTCTTTTCCCAACCAAATGTCCTTTTTCCCAGTTTTTATCACTCGAAAAAAGATAAATTGTGATAATGCTATTAACCTTTTTCACCTCTATAATTATAAAATATTTAAATTATTTATCATTAAAAAAAGACACTCGCACAAAAGGAACGTTTAAAAAAAGAATGATTAAATCACCAAGTAATATTTAATCTAAGAAAAAACTCACCTCCACTTTTTGGCCTCCAGTGATAGAAATTTCCTCCGCTTTCATTTTATTCACCAGCCCTCTTTATAGAAATTAAATTTGTGTTATTTTTAAAATATCTCATTAATTTTTTCTTATATATTAAATATATATATCTAATGTGATATCACAATAAATGAAAAAGAAATTGACTCTTTTTATTATCGCCTACAACACATTTGGGGACTAAGCCATCTCTTACTAGCTAGTAGTTTAACTAGATAACACAGAGAGAAATAGGACCTTTTTTTAATAAATGACTGACATTATTTGTCAAAATTGCCCACCTACTTGGATTTGAATCAATAATTCACCTACTTTTCATTGAGAAAACGTCTGTTATTCCTTCAAATTCCATGATATAATAATATTCATTTTTCAGTTTATTTTTCCATAAAAAATCAACACAAAACCCACACACGCACTCTCTAGTGAGAGTAAGGAAAACTTCCTACTCAGGCCTCAAGTGTTTAAGGAAGTAGGAAATTCTGAGTTCCCTTCTTTTAATGAAACATTTTCCAAGTACTATACAGGGGAATTTACAAATAGGAGTGATAAATTTACCAAAAAAATGTTCTATACACTGAAGCAAGCAATTATTATTTTTTGTTTTTTTTTCATCTCCCTCTATTCATGAAATGTATTTTCCTTCTTTCAATGAGCTCTGTCTAAATGAGAGCAAAAATGGGAGAAGTGTAGGTATCTGAACGGAATACATTTTTCTCCAATGTACGATTTCAATCCACAACTCATGCATTGGAGTGTATCATTCACGTTTCTCCTTCTATCCTGTATCCCATTGTGATATACACTCTATAACACTCTCTCTATCTATTTCTGCCTATAGTATATTACATTGAGTGTGTAGTGAATGTAATGGGAAAGAAAGAAAAAGATAAATTTTATTTGACAGAGAGTAATCAAAAGATTTTGAGAATAATAGAAGAAAAATGATTTATGAAGAAAATAATCTTTTTCCTCTCTCTCTCTCTCTCTCTCTCTCTCTCTCTCTGTGCAAGAGTTCTCTATCCGAGCTCATTCAAAGAGTGTACAGGGAGAGAAACGCTAGCTAGAGATATATATTACGGATTAATTAGTTGTCATGTGAATGTAGAATCTCTGAAAAATCTCGTTACAGTTGAATTGTTTCTCTCTGATAAAAAGTCAAGATAGAGAGTATTCTCAGATTAATTCCTCTCCACTTGAATCCATAGTGGCTTAAAAAGAGATCTATTCTTCATGGATCTTAAAGTTTCTCTAATTCTCAAAATGTTCATTTGCTTTTGGTCCTTTGAGGTCAAACTAGACCTCTGAGTATTCTTGGCAAGAGCGCTATTTGTAATTTCTGATATTGCTGTTTTAGGCTAAAACTTTTAGCTAAAGTGGGACACATTTTATGCTATACGCGAAAAAAACTCATATTGTGCCCTTTTCATGGGTTTTGGTAATTCAAATTAACCTCGATTTCAATATGTCGTGTGTGTGTCAAGAGAAATTCTCAAAACATATAGAAAACCTTAACGGATGCATTCTATTTGAACTAGCATAAATCACGGTTTGAAATCCAATTCAAGGAACAGGCTAGAAGATGTATATTATAATGTTGGTCTCCCTTTAGGAAACAATTTTCAATATTTTAATTGAAGCTATTCGATATTTTAATCTTAGATTTTAAAATTATTAGATTTCAAGATAAGTTGCTCGTCATACTCGCAAGTAGTATTCTTAAATTAAATAGTAATGCATTTTATTATGTTACAAATTTCTGTACAATGTA
Organism: Gyrodactylus salaris; assembly: GCA_000715275.1. Classification (NCBI taxonomy): domain Eukaryota; kingdom Metazoa; phylum Platyhelminthes; class Monogenea; order Gyrodactylidea; family Gyrodactylidae; genus Gyrodactylus; species Gyrodactylus salaris. Next base: position 9,105 of record KL566744.1, read on the forward strand.
ATACATTGTCAATTTGATTTAAAGAAATTTGATGGAATCAACTAAAAAGTTTCCAGTTAAGAACTTAAAATAGCCAAAATCGAACTAAATGGGTGTACAAGACAGATAAGTCTCTCTCTCTCTGCAAAAGCAAAATTAGAAAAGAATATCATCTATTTTAACTTGAAGTAGCTTTTTGCTATTAGCCTAAACGTTGAACATGTTATCTACCTCCTCTTCTGATATGGGTTTCCTCACGAACCTTGAGAAGAGCTGGTCTTCATCTACAGCTTTATTCTTTGGAATCGACGATTTCACAACCCAGGTACTATTGACGGCTTGTGGAATAATAGGCTCTAGTATCTCTTCAAGTAAAATTAAAGCAAAATACCTTGAGGGATGAGATTTCTACCAAATCTGATCATTGGAATATGCTTCTTCACAATCATCGACATGATTTCCTTCGTTTAAGAATATATGAGATTTAAATATTTTACTGATTAAAACAAATTTATTAGAATCAAATCTGCGTATCAATATCAAAAAGTGTCATGGTCTCCTTATTCAACCATGAGTATCCCTTTACTCTCAAATTGGAATCTCCGTGTGTATTTTGAGACAAGATCTTCTCCCTTGTTTCCTGATATTTTTCAGAATTTAAGCTAAAACTAGAATCGTTTAAGGATATAAATTTACTTTGGTTGAAAGACATCTGTAATAGATTTCTGATACTCTTCAAGAAAGCTTGCATTCCAAAGAGAGTTGTTTTGTATGGACTTGGTGACCTTTTCATCAAAATCATCTCTCTGGTAATACAGAAGTCGAGATGCTTCCAAGTTTTTACTTTCAAATTCATCGTTCTCATTCCTTCTATGCAAAGGAGAAATGAATATTTGAGAAATGTGAGTCAGAATTTGCCAAATTCTTGAGTTTTGATTCCAATTCTGAAATTCATGACTCAAATCAAGCAACGCCGTCTCTTCATCTACGTCAGGGTGAAAGAGATTTTTAGAGAATTTCACTTTGGGTAAGACATTGTCAGGATATCCCTTGGATATTTCAATCAAAAAGTTGAATATTCCCCCCTGAAAGCAACCTTTTCTTATCGACAAAAAACCATTCCAGATGAACAGGCTAGTGGATGGTATTATGTAGAAGCCGGGAATATTATGCGTGTATACATGATTACTAAAAGATTAGGCTAACAAGTTACAATTCAGTAATTAGCATGTACTTTTGCAAAGTTTCTGAATTACTTTTATTCATAATTGTGACTTGTAAATAAAAAACAATTTTACAATTTAATTTATCTTTATTTAAGTAAAGACAACGCATGATATATTTATGAACCCCTCAGTACGAAATCTTGTCGGATTCTGGCTTTTCGGGCTATGCAACAACTTTCTTTATGTCATCATTGTAAGCGGGGCATTAGATCTGTTAAAAGAACGAGATGTTTTCTCAACTCTCAATGAAAGCGATAAATTCAAGTGTGCTGCATTTGGGACAGGTACTATTCTTTTCGCTATGGTCCTTCCAGACTTTGTAGTCAAATTTATCACTCCACTATTCCTCCATAGGATTTCATTTCAGTAATTTAGTTATTTCCTTTACTCCTGATAGCTATAAATTCATTATACCGTTTCTATTTGCAAATATGAGCATTATAGGAGTTGTATTGTCAAAAACTACTATCTCAACACTACTATTCGCTGCTTTAACTGGCGTGTCAGTTGGCATTGGCTCTCAGATCCAACTCTCCATGACTTCGTTCTTTGACAAGAACACAATCTCCGCATATTTGTCCGGTACCGGCGGAGCTGGCATCTTTGGTGCTCTCTATTATTCTCTATTGACATTTTACTTTAAACCCGACACTGTCATTCTTTCGTCTTTGATATTCCCGGGAATCCTCACAGCGACCTATTTCTTCTTGGTGGTGAAGCCTGAAAAAAAGCAATTCACATGGTCAATTATTGTCAAATCTGTAGTGATACAAGAATCGGAAACATTGATCGATAATGACCAAAATGACGATCCTAGTTTATCGAATTCTGAGAAGCTCAAAGCAATCAAGGTAACTCTGATCATCCTAATTTCTCCTAGATGGTTTTGCCTACGATTTTTACTATATTTTTCGTCTTCTTTTTCGAATATTTTATAAATCAGACATTGGTGAGTAAGAGTCAATTCTAACTAAACCTTTCTATGTAGTTTGAAGTGATTTACTTCAAAGACATTTTTCTAAGCTACGATCAACAATATAGATGGTATCAAGCACTCTATCAAGTTGGTGTCTTCTTTGGACGATCGTCTTTCAATATTCCCGTTAAATTCATCTGGCTCTTCCCGATCCTTCAGGTGAGTCTAAGGCCCTTTTGAAAATACTCAATTAGGCTATAGATTTCAGTCCAGAAAATATATTAAAAAATCCCTAATACTGTATTTCAAGGGAAACAGTGTCAAACTCTTGTAATTTTATGATTGATCTTGGCGAATATTAGACTTACAGACAATACTGTAATTAAATTCAATTGGTATTTGATTTTTTTTCTTTTCGATTTCTATTTTCTTATCGAAAAACACACCCCACTTCTGGGTTAAGATTTTCGATTTAATTCCGAATCCAGTTATACAAATCTTGATTTTTAGGGTCTAGCCTGCTGTCTGTTCATGTTGCAAGTATTCTTCCGCTTAAGCCCAATCATTTGGCTAGTATTCATTCTAATCCTAATCGAAGGAATTATTAGCGGCATGGCCTATGTAAATTGTTTCTTCCGTGTCGAAAATATTGTGAGTTTTCTATTTATTTATATTTGTCAAATTCTCAGTTTATTAGTTTTCAAGTTTTTTTTACATCTAATTTAAAATCTAACCATATTTAAATGATCTTTTTAATGAGTACCAACGTAAAGTTTCTTAAACTCCTCATATTTATTAAACAGAGATATGTGCATACTACTAGCGAGTATTATCGATGTGTTTTAGGTTTAAAAACCGAGTTTTCTCTTTACTAAATCATTCCCTTGTAATGATTTAGATTCCACAGAGGCTCTTGGAATTCTCCATGACCATTTGTACCTGGGGTGATTCTTCAGGAATTCTTCTCGCGGGTGTATTATCCATATTCATACATCGACCCCTCTGTAATTGGATCGAGAGTCATGAAAACTTGAGTAATCTTTAAAATACTGTTTTATATATATTTTTATTAATTTTGTTATTATTGTTTGTTAATTGTTATTTGATTTTTAGTTAATGAAGCTGCTTTTTATATTCCAGATGAATGTTTTTAATCATTTCATCAAATGATCAAAAATGAATTTGAATAGCTTAGCGAATATTTCCATTAACTTGTAATTTATTAGAGGTCAAGTCAAATTACCAGAGGTCACAATTGCTTAGAGAAATGCTACACCTTAAATTTTTCCATCAAGTGTTGATTTTCCATTAGTAACCTCTCTTCATCTAATGTTGCCTAATTTGCTAATTAATCAAAACTCAAAGTCACGTGTTGAAGGCTACACGAGCAAAGTCATGGAGTTATCTTAGTGTTAACTGAAATTCATTTTTAAAAAATATTTCCCTCTAATTCTTCCTTCAGAGTCTCCCCTCTACATCTCCCTTTGAGCATAAATTTTATGTCTTAAATGTTCAAGTAAGTGTGTGCCTGCTCATGTTTTAGCTACTTTTGACAAGGTCAAGAATTCTACAACTGCCTGCCCTTTCTTACATCTATTCTGCTCTTCCTCGTCTTCTAACTGCCACGTGACATCATCTTTTTATTGCTCGAGTTTAAGTTCGGTTTCATTCTAAAAATTCATCTCTGCAATTTGTAACAATTCTTCATTTGTTTACCCCCTTTTTTCCTCTAGATTAATGTCATTAGCTGAGCTTCTGGAAAAATTATTTTTGTCTAAATCTTTTAGTAAATTGAACAAATAAATTTAGATTAAAATCAGATCGAGTTTAGTAAGCAAAAATTACACCTTGAATTAGCTACGTAATTTTTTTTTTAATTTCTCTTCATTTCTAAAAAGAATAATTTTCATCAATCTGCTCACTCTCTGAGTTGATCCGGTTTTAAAAAAATTGGCAAATCTTGAGATTTTCAGATGGGGATGGAAAACAACCCCAGTAATAGTTCAAGGATTCATTCTGCATTATCATATTGCTTTCATTCAATAAATAAAACCCATCCAGGATTAACACCAGAGCTGACCATTCGTCCAAGGTTTCATTATTTATTTCAAATTACTGAAAAACACGGCTGTTACTCAAAATGCTCCCATACATAGTTAATTGTATTAACAAATACATAAGGCATAAAGGAAACAGAAGCTCAGTTCTCGGAAAAATTATCGGGAGTAATATTCCCCATCGAAGGGATTAGTTGGAGTTGACATTTGAAATATGATTGACATTATTGCATTTTTTCACTCTTGTATGTTGTTGCATAAAATATTTTTGCAAATCCCCCCTCTAAATTCGATTTTTTTCTCAGAGCTTTCCACAATCATGTCAAAAAATGCCAAAATTTACAATGCTCCTGATTCATGAAAAATGTGATATTTGTGAGTTATTTTCTCCTCATATTTTGCATGCTATTTCGTTGAATTATAATGGAAGCAAGTTATTTGATTTAGTAGAAACATGAGCCTTTTTTCTTGTCTAAAGGTCTAGTGGATTTAATCATGCACTCTCGACCAGTATTCAACGAGGAACCTAACCCGCGCGATCTAAATGCACACAGAATCTATAAAATACGGTACAAATGAATTGTGATCCATATCTAGAAAATGTTTATTCCTTTTAAGCCATCTCTTGCATTAATGCTCTAGTGAGAACTCCTATCGAGAAGTTGGTGTCGCTTTCCATGAATTGGATTCTCTCATTTTCCAAATACAAACTCAAAATCATTTTATTATGCCACAGGGAGGGGACAAAAGAGGGATGCTATCAGGATATTTCCCTTCCTTTATTAGCATACTGATTAACTTGAAAAATAATTTTAAATTGCTTTTCCTCCATTCACACTGGCGCTACAAAAGCATTCACATTTCTCCCCTCTTGCATTGACAAAAAGAAATCTCATGTTGGCTTGTATTAATCCACTTCCATTCTCGCATTGCCTTACACAACTACAAAATCCCCTCTAGTCTTACTTTTATCCACATTGGAAATTTAGGAATAACAACAGCAGAGATAATGCGAGAATATTGAAGCTCCATTGCAGTCTTTTCTAGTTGGAGGGTGAAAGGATTGGCAATCTGAATTTTAATTTCAAATTCATTCCTTCCTATGATTTCTGATTCCTCCCTCGAAATAAACTTTATGAAACGTATGATGAATCAGTGATCTTAATAGCTAATCGATTTAGGGTATAATCCAAAAGAAAATTCCTCGTCACTTTACGGAGTACGAATTAAAAGCTAATCAACAATAGATGCAGTTGATTTTTTTTCGCTATAAAAAACAAATTCTCTAATCAAAAACTTGAACAGTTTTTTCCTATTTTAGACTCCAACTTTATTTCATCTTCCGGATCTTGACCCAATTAACTCGATTCTATTCTAATGACTCATTATTAGTGATTATGGGCAGTTTTGCCAATTTTTAAATGTTTTATCCGATAAAAACTATTGATTAATGTGATAAGCCAATTTAACCTGCTAATATTTGCTTTGGTCCTTATTTTAAACTTGACTGAGTAACACACTACTCATAGACATATATTCAGTGGATCACTGTCAGGTTTGAATAGTCTACATTTTTTCTGAAAATTTTGAAAAAATTCTTACCGCCCTAGAGTTTAAAACTTTGATTCTTTTCTAGCGTAAAATATTGTTTGTCTTCGATTGACAATACATTGACTTTTATTTTGTTTTCAAAATTAAAAGATAAATATTGCAACGTATAACAAAGTTTATGAATTTTTCTCATCCGAATAAAAAGTAAATATGAAAATGATTATTACAAAAGGGTTTTGACAAGACGAATCCAGACCACATTCATACTTTTTGTTTTCTCAAATTTTAAGGAGGCTCGCCATTTTTATGCCTTGTTTATGTGCTTCCTTAAAAATATTTTGTGCTTGAAATTTTAGCTTTATAGCCCAATTTATGAGTCATTGAAGTCTTCTGTAGAAGAATCCTTTAAATTTATTTTTCTTTTTTGAGCAATATTTAAATTTATTTTAAACTTTTTTTAAGCTCTTTCGATTACTTATTCCGGACTTGGTGATTCAATCCTTAATCCGTCAAGGCTCTTTCAAAAGGCTTCAGTTCAACAAAAAATGCAAGTTATTTGAATAAGATTTTTGAGGCCTAAAATTCACGTTTTTTCGTATTCAAATCTCTGACTATTGAGTAACAGGAGTGATCTGGCTATTTCTAAGGCTGCATTTCAAGTCGTATATGCCTGTATGAATTCACTTGCCTTTTATGCTTGATCAACGATCACTAGATTGATCCAAATATTCGAAGCATAATATCAATTCCATGTAGTTTAACGTCTCTTGATCCATATTCGGTCTATCAGAGTCCCCACCGGTTTTAGTTGGATTTGTTTTCCTTTTATATTAGGCTGAGGGTCATGATTAAATCCAAGTTTTTATTTTTATTGCAGAAATAAAACGATAGACCATTTTTTGCAGAAATAGAAGCATACTTTGCAAATATAAAATGACCTCTGTTATTTAATGGGATAGACGAATACATCCTTGCAAAATTAAAATTATTTACCAATTTACTTTTAGGACTTTTTGACATATCATAAAAGATATTGAAGAATAAAATGCTTTAAGAAATAACTGATTTTTAATTTTTACGGAATATGTCCAATTTGAGATGGATCAACCATATTCTTAAATTTCAAAGTATATTTTCAGCGACGGATCTCAATCTCTTCCTTTTTGGTCGTCCTCTAGTTTTCTTTGTTTTCGACTGGAAATCAGAATCATTTAAATTTTCAACGCCACAATAAATAATTGGTGTTTTATACATCAGCTTATAACCAGCTTGTATCCAACAGTAATGATAGTGAGGACTTGTTTGCTTTTGAATATCCAAGAGAAGAGAAATCATCAGCTAGTTTAGAAATCTTTTTTGTGAGAGGCTTGTAAAAAGTATAAATTTACTAAATACTTACTTTATATTGAAAAAAGTAGAGTTGCAGATATCTAATTAAAAAAAATTAATATTAATAAAAAAATTAATATTATTTCTGCAAAAAAATATTGTTAAATCATTTTAATTTTGCAAAGATGTATTTGTGTATCCCTTTTTATATGTAGAAATCATTTTATATTTAAAAAGTATGCTTTTATTTCTACAAGAAAAAACTAGCCCTACCTTTTACTTCTATGATTAACCCTCACGCAAAATTTGATGACTTATTTTTCAATTTCCAGGTAAAAATCTCGTTTTCCCTCCATTTTCAGAGGAGGCCAAGATGAAGAAAAAAATTTACACGTTATAAGTAAATATTTTCTCATATTCTTACGAAACGTATCTCAATAAACTGAAGGATTTTTATTAAGAAGAATAGAAATTATTTGGATGATTTATTAAAATCAAATAATGATAGATTTAATCATACTCCTTCACGCATTATCCAAGAAAGAACCCAACTAGCACAATTTAAACCTAACCAAATCTTATTTTCAACAAAGACCAGTAGGAATAAAAACTATTAGCTCTTGTACACACACATGAATAAGAAATTAGTGATGAAAGTCTACATGGAAATTCCATCAAAATCACAAACTTCCCCTTTATACTTGATTGTTCGTCTCCGAATTGTTTTCAAGATAAATCTCTAATTACACTATGTACTATCATAGATTTCACCAAAGTACGAATAAGGATAAAAACAAAAGATTTTCCTCTTTACATTAGTTTAAATTGAATTTATTTTCCTGTCTCTTCATCCCCTCCGAAATAATGCATGGAAACAGAAAACTCTCGGAAAATGTCTAAAAAGTTAATCTTTTCACACAAACGTACACATGGAGGTAATGTGTTTATTTTCACGTAATGGGATTATAATGACATTCATTGAAATGTTGTTGTTACGAATACTAATGAACATTGGGTTTTGATTCTTTGCCAGATTTAATACTCCTTCTAATTAAGTATACTAGAAATTATCTATTACTAGAGGTTACATTATCCCTTGTTGACATTAAAAGCATCCTTTTTATGTCTACCTCTGTGATATACTGTTTCCTACTAATTATATCATCAACTGTGTAATCCGTGAAGCATAATTGATTGACTATTATGCAAATCATTATTCTACTCTAGGGAGTCTTTTTATGCGAAAAGCAAGCAAACTTATCTACGACACAATGAGGATGTACAAAGATTTGGGACTACATCTTTGGGGGATAAAAATAATATTTGAAATGATCCGTCTTGGATCTAATATATTTACAAGTAATAGAAAAGTTTTTCAAATCCTCACAAAGCATGAGGTCATCATATTGTCGGCATGAACGTAAAAGAACGTGATCTTCAAACACGACATTCCTCGTCTCATAACAATTTGGCAAGACGACTGAGGAAGAAATTAAATGTCTTGATGATCCAAGCTTGTCGGCGGAGTCTGCTCATATCGATCTGCTTCTTGTATGAAAGTTGCAGGTGAGGACCGATTCCAGGCTGATCAGGATATTGGGAACGCAGGAAGTTGTGCTGGACGTCTTTTAGATTTGAATCCTAAATACAACTAAAATTGTCATTTCAGGTTAGAGAAAAGTTAAATTTTAACTTTTCATGGTAAAATATTTTTTTTGGAATTCTACATTTTCTCTTATTCAATAATATCCGTTTTAAAAGTTACAAAATAAGAAATTTTGGGTTAGGATTTAATAGTTTTATTTTCATGTTAGTATTCTGGTTGAGTTATCTCTATTTAAGTTAGGTTTCTACACGTAATATTAATATTTATTCACACACAAAGTTCTTAAAGTTGACTTTTTTTCAAGTCTCTATTCAGAATAGAATAGCTTGATTTAAGATTTTTGTGCGATATATATTTATTGAGTACCTCTCAAACACCAGGTCCAATTTGCATATTAAAATAATCACACATCAAATAAAGGTTAGAAAATATGTCCAACTCAGTGTAGGAATAAAACAATCAAAGTTGTGTCTGCTCGATCGAAGCTTTGGTGTTAATTCAAAAATGAATTATTGTTTGTATGAATAAATTAAATTTCTAATTATAATTCCCATCCAATACGTCAATATTTCACACAAATGTGTGTATATTGAAAAACAGAGGATTATGTAATGATTACAATAACTCTTGACTCTTCTCCCCACTCTACAACACAAGCAGACACACGCGAATTCATCTGTCACTTTTATTTAAATCCAAAGCTATCTCTCCCTACATTCAATTCCAGCCAATCACCTCGTGAAAGCCATCACCTCCTCCATTCTCTGTGTGAGAGACCAATCGGAATTCTCTCTCATCCATAGTCACACGCATTAATCCGGTGATAAATTACTTGCAAAAGAATATTGTGATATCCATCCCCTCCCTATGAAATGAGTGTATTCGGGATATATACTCCCTAGTATTGGAATACGCAATCGCTTGATATAAACCAAGAGGAGGAAGTGGGATAGCATTAGTTAATCTCACTACATTTCGATATTCCCTGTAGCACTGTAATAGTTGGAAATCCTTCTCGGAAATTCATAAGCTTAAAAGGATTTAGGAAATTTGTGGATTTAATTTCTCCCACTGCAGCAAAGTAAGTAATCCCTATTTTTTTCAATATCTTCTTACTTTTATACTTAATCCGGAAATCTTTAAATGCCCCCTTTCTTGCATCAAGAATCAATCTAACAACAACATTTATCTCTAAGAATTGATCCTAATCTCACACATTTATCATGGACATTTTCTGATTATAGTAGAAAAATTATGATAGCACTCAAGACCACTAGGATCAATCCTGCATTTTATGGATTAACAACCTCGATTTTGTCCCTGGGGAAAAATGGAACTGATTTCTGTTCAATGAATAACTCTAATATTTACGGTAAATTACAGGACTCATGTCAACCTTCAAGACCTCGTCCCTGCCGCAGTCAACCTTCATGACATCTGGTTCTGCTCAAGCCCAGTTCCCAGTGGGAAACGTGCATCAAGAGGAAAATTTGGTGGACTACTTCAACCAGGAGAAGCGGTTGGCCACTTCGCAAGTATACCAGCAGTTCAACAATGACTCGGAATCAACCCCATCTAACGACATAGTCTCGCAGTTCACCGAGCCCTCCAGTCAGTCTAGGCCGAGTGCGAGTCTCTTGGATAATCCGTTGTATTGTCTGCAAAGTGTCACCATTAATGCACCCATTGGAAATGGTTAGTTCATATAAAACTAATTTAAATGTCTATTGTCGTTTATGCATTAAATCAGAAATCCATACTATAACTAATGGCAGTATATGGCCATTATTTAGAAACTAAATCCCACTCCATATATAAATAACGATAAACAGCCAGCAATAATCGTTCATCTAATCGTTTTGGAGGGATGCCGTAGAAATTTGCTCCTCTCCAAGTATAACCCCTCATGTGAATCCGAAGAGAGTTTGACTCGGCTTTGAAGAAAATTCGTTTCTGGTTTCCACATTTCTATATTGGGCTTTTAACGCATGTGGTTACTTATAATAAATGTCATTTTAATACCAATCGAGATTCCTGAGGAAAAAGGCGTACTTTTAAACAAGGTAAAAAAGTCAATTGTGGTGGAAGAGCCATTCTTGATTTTAATAACTTTGTTCCAACTGTATTTGCAAGAGTTCTTGTCGTACCTTGAAATTTCAGCAAAAAGACGAGTAAATTATTTTAATCCGTTAAAAAGCATAAATCTTAATTCAAGTAGCATTTTCCTGTGCAAAAATGCCTCCATCTAGAACCAAAAGACTGCTGCACACATCTAATTTTTGGACCTGATATTGCTAAAATATAGGATGAACATTTTCAAGTTTCTCCGATGAACCAAATAGTTGCAGATTTTTGGTTTTCGATTTTTTATATTTTCAGCTTAGATGAAAATGTTTTCTCTACCTTCAAGCATAGAAATGTATAGTTTCAATATTTTTAACGAGACACGAGTGCTCCCACATAGATTGGTCAGTATCCACAATAGTGTGTTGAGAGACATTAACAAATATGGAAAATAGCAGTGAATGTCACATGACATAATTTAGTTGATAATTCACGCATGGATTTATGATTTATTCCCCTGTCCATCACCAGCCTTTCCATCGTCCCTGGTCAACTGGCAGAATATGTCATCCTCGGTAGAGAACGCCAGGAGCGGTTATAGTGGCGAGGGAAAGAGTATTTTCACTGACTCAATCGACTTTCTCAAATGGAACTACAACGTTCCATCAAGTGTTCAATCCTGCAATGGCATTAAAGAGATCGAAAAGATTCCGATTAAATGTGAGTTCAGGGCCTAGAATATGAAGATACATTGCATTCTGTTGAGTTTAACCCTGCAAGCCTAGGTTCTAAGGATTTAGAATTTTGAATATTTTTTCAAGACTTGTCAAAACAAGAAATTTACAAGACTCTTTTTGTCAGTCTATTTTTTCAAATCGAAAATTTAAAAAAATTCTGATAATTTTGCATTAAAATAGTGAAAATTATCTTTCGATCAAAAAACCTTTGTTTAGATATGATAGAATTTATAAAAATTTGAGCAGTTTTTTCAGACTAATCATATTTTTTTCACCTGAATTGTTAAAATATTCAAATACAGATTGAAATTTGGTATTTCTGACTTTGTAATTTATCTAGCGTATTTATTTTCAAAGTTATGAAGTGTGAAACTCGATGACTATGAGGGTTAAAACTGTAATGACTAAGGCTACCAAATGCATATTTTTCTTTGAATTATGCATATTTAAGACAGTAATTTGTTCCGATTTGCATATTTTGCGAAAAATTTCCGTTTTGTTCATAGTAAAATGTGTATTTTTCTAAGATTACTCTGCATATTTTTCAAAAAGAAATACATATTTTGGGTAGCCCTAGTAATCTCTTACGAGTAGCCGTCAGATCTCATAAAGAAGAGAAATTTTTTATTTTAAATTTAACTTAAATTTTATCGCGATTGACTCAATAATTTTTAATGAAACAAATACACAATCAATAATGTGTAAAAATTACTTTTGAGGTTTCTTATCCGTTTAAGAGTTACACAAATATTAATATGATATTCCTCCTCAGTTAAAGATGAAATAATTTCTAGTAAATTAGTCAAATGTCCGCAAATTAAGAGAAAATTGAGCCAATTTGTATGAAATATGAAAAAATATAGAAATCGAAAGATTTAAAAAATTTTAACTTTTTTGAAGTTTAAACTTTAAACGCATGGTTTAGTTTTCTTTTGTATATCAGATTTTATTGTAAAATCGATAAAATTAAAAATCGTCTTATAAATTAAGATAAACCACCATCTAAAGAGCGAAAATTTAAACATATTAAATGTTAGCTTTTAAAACACAATAAAAATCAAGATATATAATTTTTAAATACTTCTACAAATTATGTCTTCGAAGAGTATTTACTAAATTTTATAGCGGTCATTATTTTTCTTGACGAGCCTTTCTCCTAGATCAGGGTCTGGCTATGGATTTTCGACTCATATTTCAAATACGCTATTTTTACAATCATGATAATTTCTCTAGTAAAATCCAAGGCTAGCAAACTTCAAAAAGAAAAGTCCCAAAACACATATAGCACGGGGAGCGGATCAGACCCAACAAGATCTCGTGACAGCTCTTCTCTATCAAAGAGACAACGCCGCCAGAGGACTCACTTCACCAGTCATCAGCTACAAGAGCTTGAGTCAACATTCACCAAGAACCGCTACCCAGACATGAACATGCGCGAGGAAATTGCCAATTGGACAGACCTCAGCGAGGCCCGAGTTCGGGTCTGGTTCAAGAACCGACGCGCCAAGTGGCGTAAGCGCGAACGCCACGTCGATATGCAGAGCGTCAACTCTAATTCCTTCGATGAGAGCCCCTTATCTAACGAATACAACACTTCTACGACCCCAATTCCAGTGATTAACAGAGAGACGAGAGTTATGCAACAAACTCCAACGGAACATGCCAACTTCTTCCCAATAGTTGACGCCTACGACGCTTCTGGCGGGACACCCTCGTCTATGTCGGAACTGAACCAAGGGTCCACTTTTGGCCAGATCTATTCTAGCGGGCAGTCATTCCCCTTCCACGATTCCGGCCGTCATCAGCACAATTCCTATAATTCACCCGACTCCTTAATCTGCGACCCGTCTCTCATCAAGTTCATAGATACTAACAAGGTAGCGTATAATTACCGCAGCGGAAGCAGCCACGACTCTAGTGAGGTCACACTGAATTCATCCTCCACGACGCTCTCATCGCAGACCGAAGCCGACCTCCTAACGGCTGAGTATGACCCGGGAACGTACAAGGCAGTGAATAGCAATTGGGCTTCCCAGCAACTCTCCTACGATGCCACTATGGAGGATAACAACCAGCGGTACTTTTATAACAACTACCCCGAGGAATATTCAAGCGATCAGAGTCTCAAGAATGCCATGGCCACTGCCGCGATCACAGTGGCATATCAGCAGTTTTGCCACAAGAACTCCTATCCCAGTCATCAAGAGGTATTTTCTTTTGTCGATGGTAATCCCCTAAAGACTCTCAATGATGAGAACAGTAAAAATTAAAAAGACTCTTTACCATGTACAGTTTGTGTGTTTGTCTATTATTTGTAGATTGACTATTTTATAAAAATCATTTTTAATCCAAAACTGTTTCTCACATCTACTATAAAGTAGTGTCATTTATAATTACAATATTTATTGGTTTAGTTGACAAAAACCTTTTCCTCGTGTCGCTTTTGAACAATTGTGCCGGGCTTGACTGCAGCCTCTGGGTGATTGGCCAAGGCGGCAGGACATGAACTAACGGGGGAGGAGATCAGGATCTGCTTTAGATCAAAGTACACCCCGGCGTCATCCTTAGTGAGGAAGGTTACGGCATGGCCTGACTTACCAGCACGACCCGTCCTACCGATTCTGTGGACGTAATCTGAAATGAAATTTATCAAGTAACTCTTTATAGAAATCAGTTAGGCTAAAAGTATTTTTTAAGCCCTGAGAGGATCCATAGAGTAGTCACCTCTTTTAATTATTAGTCAAAGGCCTTTTATACAAGGTTCGAAATTTTGAGAATGAAAGTTGTTGCAATGACAATTTAAAAGACAATAAAACGAAAATCTTACCATCGATATTTTTCGACATGTCATAATTAATGACCATGGAGACATCCTTAATGTCGATACCGCGACCGGCAACATCAGTAGCGACTAGAATTTCACTCTCTCCCTGTTTCAAACTATTCAAAGCGTACTCTCTCAAGTCCTGGCCCTTCCCGCCGTGTAGAGAAATCGCATAAAAGCCCATCTTCTCCAGACTCTTGGCCAGCATATCAGCGCCCTTCTTCTGGTTGACAAAGATGATGACGGGAGGGTCGAAGCCTTGATTGAGAATCTCCAACAACTTCTTTCTCTTCTCAGTTTCCGTAACCATGTGCACGACCTGCTCGACCCTCTCAGTGGGCTTGCCGACATTTCCAATGTAAACAATTGCCGGCCGGCGGGTATAGCTCTTAGCCAGCTTCTCTACTGTCGGTGGCATTGTGGCGGTGAACATGACAGTCTGACGGAACTTTAACTTTGACGTGAAGTTGGCCAGTAGCTTCTCGCTGTCCTCAGCCTCATCGTTGTCCGGTTTCTGGTTGGTGACTGGGAGGAAAGTGAGAATGTTGGTGACGTCTGGCTCGAAGCCCATGTCAATCATCTTGTCAGCCTGAAAAGTGATTATTAGGGAGGAAATAAAATTTGAGTTAAATCAATTTCAAACCAACATACTTCGTCAAGAACAACATAGGAGCACTGATTAAGAACCATGTATCGACTTTCGAGGACATCATTCAAACGACCGGGTGTGCCAATGACAATCTCAGCGCCAAATCGAATCTTCATCGCCTGCTCTTCCTTTGAAATGCCGCCAATTACCGCGACAGTCTTAATGCCAAGTGACTTTCCAAACTTGATCGCCTCCTCTTCAATCTGAAGAGCCAATTCACGAGTTGGTGCCATAATCAGGGCGTATGGTCCCTGCTCAGCGTCTTCGGTCCGCTCCAACTTTGGCAGACGAAGGATCCACGTTAATAGGGGGATCAGAAAGGCTGCCGTTTTACCGGAACCTGTCTCAGCGACGCCGATAATATCACGATTCTGCAGGCCAATCGGAATTGCCTGCCTTTGAATGGGAGTTGGGTTGTCGTAGCCAACATCGTAGATGATCTGCATTAACTCATCCGGTATCGCTGATTCAGACCAATTCCTCAAAGGAGGCGGTATCTTGCCACCCTTGGCGCTAATGTTGTAGTCCTCCCGAAGGATTCTCCAGTCCCTGTCAACCATCTCTTCGAGGCTCTTATCCGACCAATGACGGTCATCGTAGCGTTTCTTAGCATCCTTCTTTGATTCATTCTCAAGGCGACTTTTTTCCAATTCCTTTTGCTCTTCTGTACGCCGAGTCTCTAGGATTTTCGAGTAAAACTTGCCAGTTTGCCTCTTCTGCTGGACTATGTCAATGCCTCCAATATGGCCGCGGCCAAAGAATTGAATTTGGTGCTTTGTCTTATAGAGGGGATTGTAATCTTTACTTGTATCCTCATTTTCATCCCAATCAAAGACGAATTTCTTATCTGTGTATTTGCGAGATCGTCGCTTTTTAAATATTTTCTCTCCCAAATACCGGGCTTTAATCTCCATTTCTAAGCGCTTCTTATCCTCTTGTAGTTGCTCTTCAGTCTTCTTTGCGCTCGACTTTGAAGGCTCTTCATTTCGGCTGTCATAATGATGACGTCTTCCAGAACGAATAGAGTCTCTGTAGGAATTTCTGGCTCTCTGAAGATCCGGTGATCTCTCCCTGCGATCTAAATTGAATAAAGAAATTTTTAGGTAAAAACACGACTAAAGAATTCTGAATAGACTAACCTCTATCATGTTTTGCTTTATCCAAAAATGTAATTTGCTTCTTTAATTCGTCATTTATCTTTTGGCGTTGGGCATCGACTTCCTCTTGGCGTTTCTTCAAGGCCAGCATGGCTCGTTCCTCTTTGCTAATGAATTTAGGTTTTGATAATTCTTCCTCTTCGGCCTTTTTCTTTTCAATTAATTCTTCAAGGGAGATGGGAACACGCTTGGTAGGCTTACACAGGTCATCGTCCAAATCAATCGCCTCCTTATTCACTTCCCTCTTTACGGAATGTGTATCAGTTTTATCGGATTTTAATTTCTTATGCTGTATTTGATCATTAGAACTATTTCGATTAAATTAAAAGAATTACTCTTCGTGTTTCCTCTTATGCTTTTTCTTTTCTTTCTTTGCCTTTTTCTCCTTCTTCACTTTTTTTGGTTTACTTTCTTCTGTTTGGACAGGCTCCTTTTTCTCTTCTGCTTTAGCTGCTTCCACTTGAGAATGAGGCTTTTTATCTTCTTCAGTGTTGTCAATTTCACCCTCTTCGAGTTTCTCACCCTTTCCATCGTTTGCAGTCATAGAAAATTTCGACCTTTTTTCGATATCACAAATGCAAATTATTCACCCGTTGAAACACAACTAAAACAACTTTTGAAAAGTTGTTTGTGTAAACTCACGTATTGAAGGTGTATACAATTCAAAATTCAATCTGCTTATGAAAATTAACAAAACCCCTGAAACTAATCAGCAAAATGATAACCCTACCCGCCGCCGTCTCTCCTTTTCATTTCTCACCAGAGGTAGATCTACTGACCAAAGACGCAAAGTTAAACAGAAGAAAGTAGAGGACTCACCAAATGATTTGGGCATTAGAAAGTTTAACGAATCTTTCGAACGATACATAATGCACGTCTCAGATCAGAATGACGTACCTAATAGCACTGATCGACGTTCTCATTCCATTTCAAGGACCGTCAATGTCCAGAAAACTCTAAATGCAGCCATGAATAAATCCAGGTGGTCCTGTTTCATTGAAGATTTCCGTGACTTTATTGGTTCCAGCGAAGACGTCAATCCACAAAAGAATAGTCGACTACCTCGTCCTACAAACCTGGGGAATCCTAACAAATGTGAAAATCTGTTTGATAGGGATAATTCTATAACTCCAACTGCTCGATACAAATCTGAGTTCTCCGAGGCTACAACTCCAACTCAAAACTCTATGGTGACCTCATTTATAAGAATAAAATCCTCTAATAGTCCTCGTGATTTGGAATCTAATCCTCAATACAATGAATCGGTATTAATGTCGCAGACGAACAGCAACAAAGCATATTTTGAGAGTGAGTAATTTATTTTGACTATTTACCAAGACTTAATAACTTCTATTCATAAAAAATCATTAGTTCCCATGAGTGTTCCAGTCGAATTTAAAAAAAAATCATCCAAATATTTAAAAAAGTACCATGATAGAATGCAAATTGCTCAAACTTTAATTTGGAAAAGGGTTGATAACTTAGTCAACTTATAAGGTGTTTCCAAGATCTGAAAAAAACATTAAATTCAGGTAGAACTTAACTCATGTTATAAAAATATTCTCAAAAGACCTTTAGAAAGGAAATACAATTGTATGAGTTTTAGGCAACTGATGATTTGCAAACAAAAATATGTTTTCTCATGTCTGAAATGAAAATATTATTTCACTGAATATTTCTTCATGAAATAGATATCACACACACAAAGCTAAAAGTACTGTTTTATTTTTTGAAAATAAAAATAGATCAAATGGGGGTGGGATGGTTCATATTTTATGTATAGATTTGTAATGAAAATTATTAGTACACATAATCTAAGATCATTGATCATGTAATTCTCCTTCTTCATATCAATTTACAACGACATGAAAATTGAAACCCTCTCATATTTCCGTCTTGCGTAATAGTCTCTCTACAGTGTTACAATGGTGAAAGTTCTCTTGACATTGTCAAGATTTACTTGATTTCTTGAGATTATGTCTTGTTTCCTATATTAACCCAGTTCGTTCTTCTTTCCTTACGAGAAAATCAATAGATTCCTGCCTTTCGATAAAATCAATATATCCATTCCTTGTAGTATTTTCTGACAAGTTTGATTATAATTTATAAGATGTAGAAAAGTACGTAGATTTGTCATTCTTTCCCTTTTTCAACTCACACAAATAGGTTTAATCGTTCATCTTTTAGTTTCTTTGGCCACGTATACTCAGAGTTAATGAGGAAACTCCTTTTAACTTTACTCATTCTCACACTTTAATCCCTTTAGGAGCTTGTCCAATATCCCTTTTCAAAGAAATGTGGGCCTCATTAATAGTTGAAATAGTTTTGTTGTAATTTTTGGCTCTAACATTTATCTCAAATCTCATTGGTTAATTCAAGAGTCTAGAAAACATTCACTGCTAGATTACTCTATAGATTAAAGAGGCGTCTGGGTTAAGTGAAATTAAGTTTTATCAATAAACTTACAAGAGTTACTTTCTACGAGATCTAGGATTACAGTGGAGGTGGTGAGGGTGGCTTGGAGAAAATCAAATGAGAGAGTTAGCAATTGATCTTGTTAAATGGATCTCTCTTTCAATCTGATTTAATTCATCTTGAGTTACCATTTAAAACTGTCATCGTACATCCTCAGGTGAATTTAAATATTTTTTAAATCAAAAATCTATCATATTATAAGTTTATTTCTCTTGAAATTAATAAAATGCCTTCAAGTTAGTTTTGATATACTTGTCAAGGCATTTTGAATTAGTTAGTAATCAACTATATTTATCATAATTAAACGGGAAAATTATTTTTCCAATTTTTATTTCTCAACTATTAAATCCTTACATGTTCTGAATGGCAAAATTCTTGTATTTCTTTAAATATTAATAAAATATTATTAATTGCCCTGCTGGATAAGAGCATAAATTATTGAGTTGATAGCATTTCACTCTCGGGATTCAAGACTCCGTAGGCATTTTTATTAGTTTTTCATGTGACAAAAATAGAACTCGAAGTAATTAAATTAATAAGAAAGAATGGCTTCTTATTTCTGTAAAAGTGTATGTTTAGTCGATTATCCTGTCCTATTTTCCAAAAGAAAAATATTATTTTTAGAAAGAGTTCTTCTCTATATTTTCATCTCTTTTTGTCTACTCCATAAAAGGATTACGTTCACTCAGTCTCATCTGTACTTTTACTTGAGTAATTATCAATTCAAAGAGAGAACTTTGGGAGAGACGTATGCAAGAGTCTATGAATAATAATTATTCTCTCATTCTATCTTTACATTCTTTAATCATTCAGAATGATTTCATTCATTCTATGATCGCTATTCACGAACTTCCCACGTCCACTTTGCGTGTGAATATAATATTCCGCTATAAATAATTACCTTAATACGCCCAAAATGAGCCGCTAAATCTATACGCTTAAATAATCTAGCCATTTTTAGTATAAACTCAGAGAAACTCTTAGGTCCCTAAAAATGTTTTTGATTTCGATAAAATATCGGCTTATTGGCTTGAAGAGTCAGTTGTGAACCAGTCCTTAGTGTTGAATAAGAAATAACCAGGTTTTAGTTCGAGTTTTCGGCAACCTTTTTCTTAATTAATTAAATAAAACGTCAAGAGTCATTACAACATGCTATTTTCTCAACTATGTTGCTATGGAATTTTTTTGTTTAAATTGTAAAATTCACTCGGAATATTGAGGAACACAAACCTGCTATTTGAAACGTATTTTAGAGGTCTTTTGAATCACTTGACTTTGGCTAAATCATGAGACCCCTGAACACTGTTCAGTGACGAATAGACGAGAAAAAAAACTTTTAAACTTTAAGAATTCCTTCTAAAAATATTTTGAAATCATTAAAGTTTTATCTTAGTTCTCAAGGGTAATAATTTATGACACAAAATATCCTTCTTTTGTAAATTGGAAAAAGAGACAATAATTTTTTATAATTACTCAAAAGTAGTAAAAATTCTTGATCCATTGTAAGAATCATTGGCATATGGTATCAAAGCATAGTAATCTTAAATCTACCAAATCTTCAGTCTATGTGAAGGATTTTTCGTTGTATTTTTTATTAAAAATATTTATTGTCTCTGCAATAAACTATAAAACCCCATGGGATTTATTATTTCACACACTTTTTCTTTCCCTCCAAAAATCGTAATCAATCTCGAGAAATTATTTCTATTTTTCAATGCTTTGGAATAAAAGAAAAATTGATGGGGCTTTCTCATATTAAACAATCTTTTTAATATCTTCAAATTAGCCAAAAGATTCTCTAAAATAAATCACAAATTTTTAGTGGGATAATTAATGTGCCCGAATTTAAGTCTGAATTTATTTCAGTTTGATGAATATTGGTTGTTATTTTTTAGACCCTTTTTATGATACAAGTACCCAAAAAGCATTTTTATCTCTTTCCTCAAAAGACTTTTAAAAATTTCATTCACTCGTCAATGGTGGTACTCTTTCTGGCCCTAATTTCCCGCTTGATTATAGAGCATCCCTCTTGATGTAGAAAAACTAGTTGAGACAGAGTTACAAGTCTGATCTTTTATTATTAGATGAGGAGTAAATCAAATTATAAGGATAAACTGAAATAATTCCCTTAAACATTGACTGGTATCGATCAAATTGATAATAAATCCCTTGCATAATCACAAGAAAGGAAATCCAATCACCTTTTATGTAATATCATTCCTACGAGAAGCTCTGAGAATATACTCTAATATTATTCCCATTTCTCCATCTATGATCAAATCATCACAAACAATTCTCTAGTCCTTTCAAGTTTAAAGAATTCCCTCTCTGTTTTTTCGTTCCTGTTCCATTATCCTACAATCAATCATAACTTTTTTAATTTCAAACAGTCGAATCTTTTTGATTGATCACTCCCTACAGAATCTTTGTCGTGAAAATGGGAAAATTTATTAATATTCTCTACTGCTCTCTTATCTTCTGTCAGAGTTTATCTCGAGGCGTTCAGGAGATTAGCGTTTTAATCCCTTCTTGAGAGTCCTGAGAGAGAGTGTCACATTTTTCGCTGTTAGGAAAATGCCTCTTTCAAGTTACTCACAAGATAGACAGGAATATTGATCTGTAGTTGGAATATTCAACGATTTAGATTGTATTCTGGGAGAAACTTTTACATCCCGCCAATAAATTTAATCTGTAGTAATAGAATCTAAAATCAGACTATACCACAACAGAAATCTGGTTTCAAGACTTGAAATTAAAAATTTCTTCTTTCATGAAACCTTTGTTGTGCCATTCTCAAGAGAGATAAGTATCCCCAATTACATTTTGCAATACTTTCAAGTAGTTATTTCATTAGAAAATTTTTGGATCATATTTGCCATAAAAACTAAGCCATTGTGAACTTGAAGGCTTCTGGAGTCCCTCAAGGTTCAGTACTGGGTCCGCTTCTATTTGCCATATGTATGGCAGAGGTCAAAGNTGCTCCT
>KL566744.1:30678-42504 GCA_000715275.1 Gyrodactylus salaris
CGTTTGCTCGAAATATCCAAACTTGATCCAATATGGCTCCGAAGGCGTGCAGCTCAAATTGCCACGTATAACAAGTACTTTGCAACAATTCTGCCTCGGGTGGATATGATTTCCGTCACGAAAGAATCACCGAATGCATCTACAAAAATGTGATTTACAATTCCAGAGATTACCAGATCCCTTCAAATGACTGTTCAGTCAAATCTATTTCAAAGAAACTGCTTGAAACTATCGATACAAATTTACCTTTCATGTTAAATCAATTCAGATAATTATTTTTGCATAATAAAATCTACAAACAACAACAACAACTTTGTTGTGCCATTCTCAAGAGAGATAAGTATCCCCAATTACATTTTGCAATACTTTCAAGTAGTTATTTCATTAGAAAATTTTTGGATCATATTTGCCATAAAAACTAAGCCATTGTGAACTTGAAGGCTGTCACTTTTTGCCTTATCAGAAGCCTTGCATTACATAATTCAATTTTATTAAGTTTATGCTAAATAATTATTTCCACTTTTTCTCCAAAGTCAATATTTCCCGTATGTGGTGGTTATGTAACAATTTTCATTATAAAATATTTATATATTTTTACTAGCTTCGTAAAAATGCTTGTTGGAGATTAAATAATTCTCTCTTTTCTCTCAACTTTCTTAAATGACTTCACCACATCCTTCCTGTTGATGAGAAGATGGATAATGTCTCTCACTGAGTCATGATTTGGGCGATTCTAATTATTCTATTGCAATAAAATACTCTTGGGTCAGACTTTCTTAAATTCAAAAATGCACAGTTTTAAAATAAACATCTTTTCTTGATATCAGCCCTCTGATATGAGGTGTCAATAATTTATCAAAAGGGCCTTACTCAAAGCGAAGTATATTCGATTTTAGATAAGAAATTAATTCAACTACTTACAAGTAAAAATAGATAAAAATTAGGGATTAGGGCTTTGTTGAAAATTATTTCCATGATAATTGTAGATTATTCTCTAAACTTGAACAGAGGAATAGTTTACGTTTCAAACAATGATCATCTTTCTTGGTTGTCTTTTACTCAGTCAGGACAATGGAATTCGACATTTCTGCTATCGGTTGATAAGTCGAGAATAAGCTTCCACTCTCTCTTTTATATAGTAATCATGCGTTTATAACGGGAGAGTTGAGGATCCAATTGAAAATTTAAAAAACATTTTGCTCATCGAGAAGATCAATCGACTTTTGCTCACTACAGTTTTCGAAATATTTCATAAAATTGGCTTATTTTGAAAATGTGGTCATTTTTTCAGCCAAGTTATTGTCAACAAATGTTCTTGGACTAGCACATGAACCTTTTTCTTGCCATGATATCTGCAATAGATGCTTTGACCAGAAAAAATCGAGCCAATTTTTCGCCTCTTCAATTTTAAAGTTCTAGGTTATCAATGCTGACATGAACAAAATAAATCATAGTTCTTTTATTTTTTAAGGAAAAAGGTTTTCTGCATATCAAATAGGAACCAAAACGAGGGTTAAAATATAATAAAAATCATAAAAAGGTTTTAAAAATTTGGCGCCAAATCTATTCATAAATTTTTCAGCAATTAAAATATTTAGATTCTTTTATTCCCATTTCCTAATTTGTAAAAATGTGACTTATCTACCAAGAAGACTGAAAACTCTTTCTCATTATTTATCAGAATAGAAAAGAATGTCTCCTCTTGGAACACGTTTCTCTACTCGATCTAGAATAAAATGATATAATCGTTACTCGAAAAAGGAAAGGAGGAAAAATCGATTTTCTTAAAACTAAACATGATGAATCATTGGGATTTCATTCTCCATCTTGCTGACATTCATCTCCTTAGTTCGTTGTATTTTAATTGATTTTCTTTGAAATTTAATCTTGTAACTAAATCCCTTCACAAACTAAATCCCTTGCCAAAGTAATTCACAATCTTTCCAAAAGTATTTATTCTTGAGTCATGTACAAAGTGTAGTAGGGTTATCTGTTTCAAATGATACTCCGAGTGTTCTATAATTGCAAGTCTTTTGATTAGAGTGGAGAACGATTGTAATTTTTCATTTTTACCTGTCTCAAAAATTAATTTAAAAATCCAAGATGGTGGACTCAAAATTAAGCGTACATTTTATTGGTCATCAACATCATACTTCTTATAACCAGAATAAATTTTCTCTTTTTAATTTATAGTCAAAAATTACGAAAAATATTAAATTGGCTCAAAGTTCAATCATACAAAATCGGACAAGTAGTATTTTCTTCATCTGTTGTTCTGTACTCGAGGATGCACTTGATTTAAATATTCCCTCTTCTCTAAATATAAAAACTTTTCAACGTTTGTTATGTTCGATCTCTTGTCAGTTTCTTGCACCTAATCAAGATCACAAGTTTCAATTACCAAGATGGTGAAAATTGTGTTTTTTGAAAAATTTCTCTCTTTTTTTCCGAAAAATTATTTCATGGTTTGAATTTCAAAGACAGATTTTTAAATCCTGTTTATTTTTCTTCCTACTCTGACTCATCAAGTGTAGAGGGAGGTTTTTCATAAGGCATTGCGTTTGTACTTTTATTGATCAATTTTTGAGAACCAGATAAAAATTAATTGTCCATCCTCACCAATCGATAGGTTTTTGGGAATTTTGAAAAGCATTCGTCGTTGCAAGATTTCTGAGAGAATCAAGAGAAATATGAAATCAGTTGTATTTTCTCTGAATATCCCTAATAATTTTATTGTCTCCAAACATGACTCTAGAATATCATTGATGAAATAGTAGATCAATTCCTCTATGCCTTGAATGGGGATTTTATATTTGCTATTGTATGAGTGTGTCCATCAAATCAATTCCTCTCAAAACTATTCAAGTAGCTCTTTAACTATCATAGTCTCTAATATCGTTTTATTATCAACTGAATGTACAGAAATAGGGAACTCTTTTAGTTTTATCACTTTTCAATTTTAACTCTCACTCTTTAAAAATAGTACCTTCACTTTCAATCAAGGTTTGAAATCTACCCCTCTTGAATAGCATCCGACCTCTAATCTAGACGTGATTCATAGTTAACACTCTAGATATCGGTTCTTTTCGTGATTCATTAAAGTCTAACGGAAAGTCTTAAAAAAGGTCCTAATGGAGCAATGTCTGGGGAATACGGCTAGCCTAGTTTAGAGAATTAGAATAAAAGAAGTAGGGTGACACAAAATATGCAAAAATATTTATGAAAAAGTAAAAAAAATATCAGGTTATTTTTCAAGTTCGTATTTTCATTTAAAACAAAAATTGATTTAAAAACTGCTTACGTTTACATTTATTTATAAAAATAATTTCCTTTAGAATCTATTACTCTTTGCCAAGGATCTGGTAGCTTTTCAATACCTGTTTTCCAAAAGCCTTTGGTTTTAGAGGCAAACTTTGTTTCGAGTTTTTATCGCCTAAATAATTGTAAAGGTCTTAAAAAAGGTCCTAATGGAGCAATGTCTGGGGAATACGGCTAGCCTAGTTTAGAGAATTAGAATAAAAGATATGTCGCTAGGGTTGAGGTCGGTAATAGGATGACACAAAATATGCAAACATAATTATGAAAAATTATGAGTAATATTAGGTCGTTTTAAAGCTTTTCTATGCCTATGTCCAAATCTCGTTGGTTTTTGAGACTATAAACTTCGTTCCGGGTTTTTTATCGCCTAAATGATTTTGAAGGTCTTAGAAAAGGTAATGACCTTATGGAGCAATGTCTGGGAAATACGGTGAATGGTCCATTGTTCCCCATTCCAAGTTTAGCCTTGTGACTATTTTTGAAAATTTAAAAGTTATTTCGATCGAATTAGTCTTTATTGATTGCAACCTACAGTGTTGATGCATTTCGCAATAATTTCCTATTAGGAGGACATTTTAATTATTTTACATTTCAGACAAAAATAGTTATTAATTAGTTATTCACACACAGCCACACGTTTCTCTTCTTGATTCAATTTATCTCTCCCTCCGTGTTTCAATATTCTCTCTCTCTCATTTTTCACTACAAATATTCAGACATTTCACCTAATTGTTAGCAAATGTTCTACATCTTTAGTACAGTACACCCTCTGAAATCCGTGCAAATTAAATGCCATGCTTCAACGAAATCATAATCTCCTAAACCGGCACCCGTGATTTCAAATTCTGTTATTTGAAACAATCATTATTCGTAGAGGTCATGTAATAAACAAGGATTGATCGATTATTTTCATCCTAAAGTGGATGATTCACAGGGATAGAAAGATTCCTATTGTTTATCCCTAGTGAACTACACCCAACCACCCCCCACTCACTCACTCCACTCTGCCCCAAACTCCCACTCTCTTTTTTTATAAAGCAAGTTTTTACAACTCGCCCTTTTGGGATTTTTATTTTAATGAAAATACGATGATTTACACTAGGTCAACTAATAAGCAGCGGAAGGGCGAACATTGTCTTGTTGACGCTTGGAATTGATCTGACTCATTTTCTTTTGTCCGATCACAATGACGTATTAGAGTAAAAGTTTCCCTTTTAGTAAATTCGTTCACAGGCCTTGACTTTAGTGAGAAGAAATTACGATTGAAAATATTCTTGAATCTAAATATATTTGCAGTAGTAATTAAAATACTATTCTGTCACTAAATTAAAGAACATTGTTGGAGGCATATTTTGAGATTATTAACCCGGGTATATAAACACTGAAAAATTTGTAATTTTTATTTCAGATTAATGAGTGAGGTAAATTGGAGAAAAATATTCGCTTCAAGATTTTTTTGAAAGTTTAAAAGTTAAGAAAAAGATTTCAACTTGATTTTCTCGGAGAACAGTACATTATTTCGTAGTAATCTTAGGATGACTAACTTCAAATGAAAAATTGAGGCAATTCGGGTGCATGATGTCAAAGTTACATTGGTTTTAAGATTTGGGAAAATTAAATTTTTTGGCATTTTTGTTGATAGCAAAACTTTGAATACATGTATAATTATAACTAGAGATAATTAAGAGAAGATAATTACACAAATCAAAAGCTCATTCTTTTGTCTATAAAATGTGATAAATTTTGAGTAGTATTTTCAAATATTTCTTAACTGGACACCAGTGTCCCAAGGAGTTTTCCCTGATCAAAAATATATTTCAATCTCACAGCCAATAAGAGTAGTTCATTGCCGATTCTATTATAATTGGCTGAAAAAAGGCTCAGTTGTTCTCAATAGGATCGAATTCATATTTTAGGATTTCTCTTTGATACAGAGATTATGTAATTGATTTTCTAGGAAAGCGTTGAATTATTCTTTCCCCTTTAATATAACGTGGACAAATACTTCATCTTTCCCTAATCATTAACGTAAACTAGCATCTACTCTCATAGTTAATGAACCTTTTTTTTCAAAATGTCAACCAAACCTGAAAGGTGGAGTTACCACATTCGTCAAGTTATGGTAGGTAACCCAGAAAATTTCATTCGTGTAAACTGAAGATCTTTCTACATTTCACATTTATTTCAACAAGTTATGGTAGGTAACCCAGAAAATTTCATTCGTGTAAACTGAAGATCTTTCAAGATTTCCTTCTATTCTATTTTCTTCATACTTCTGATGAGAATAAAATAACTTTGATAGGATCTGTAGATTCTTCAAACCAGACTTGATATTTACTTGAGAGTAGTCAATGAATTGATAAAGTTTAAATAAGGACCTAGACTCAGATTAAACTGAGGTCGAAAAAAGCAATCACATTATTGAGGATTGATTATTATCGATAGTGTGCCGCCGATCTTTGACAGATTCTCATCAGTAGGGCTACCAAATGCCTTTTTAAAGCAGTTTTTCTTAGTTTACATGATTCGCTGATCAATAAAATCGACGTCCGAGGGTCTAGAAATGCTCCTAGAAAAAGGAAAATGTATTTTCCATGCTCATGCAATTTTTGATTACAATCGATTTTTAGCTCGAACAACCAATGAAATGCACGTATTACAAAATGTGGCATTGATTACTAATGACAGTGCTAAATTCGGTTTAGTATCACAAATTGTCTTTCTAGCTATTTCAGTTTTATGAGGTACTACTTGGGAGATGACGAATCTTTCACTCCTGAAAATCTGAAGCAACACATACTTCTCTATCAAAACGCATGTTTTTAAATACAGTATTAAATATAGTATTTTTTTTAAATAACTATTTTCACTACAAAATTATTTACTGCTTTTTTTGCTCATTCTGAGATTTTTTTACTAAAAACTCATCAGACTCGTACATCGGCTTGAAAGTACAAATGTAACCAATTACCTACTCAAAAATTTTATAAATGAGATCTTGAAAACTTATTTTTTTTCTCATTATAGGGCCCTTCTGCCAATATGTGCACATAATTTAATGAGCCTTTGTCAATGAGAAATAATGAAATTCAAGAAAAATTAATGAATCTTACTGATATCAAGCGATACAAACATCCTTAAATTTATCGATCCCTTCCATCTAGATCAAGGCGCAGTGCTGGGTAGCCAAATGGACAGAGAGGTCATAGACCAATGCCAGACGACCCAGGGTATGCCAACGCACATCTGTCGCCGACGTAATATCCGCTCAGAAGTGAGTTTACTGCTTAACAATAGCTATTGATTAGGTTCTCTCTCGAAGAGGGGGGTAACACCTGTCCCTTTAATCATGAGAATTTTTTGAACACCATTCATCTCTTTTAATTCTCAACTTGTGAGAAAATATTCTTCTTCTCTAACAGACAAGTGCACACCTTCTTTCTTAATCATACCAACCTAATGATACTCTCAGTACCAACAGCTAAGGTCAAATTCTCACTAATTCCCATAATTGATGATAATTTAACTACATGCATTTTTGAAACTTTTTCTTATTTAATGTTCCTCTCTAATATCTCTGTCTTTATATCCGTCTCTATATGAGCTGTGGGTCACTTTGCCACTAGTGACCACAAAAGTTGAACGCTTCATCCTAAATATTTAAAGGGTCAAGATTAGAATGACTGAGTGATTCTGAAATCTTTCTAGAAATGAAACCCTTGTTTTCGATAAAACTAATCAAGAATAAATCAAGTTGGTCTTGAAATCAGTTCCTTTCTGAAGAATATGCAAAAATTCACTTTTTTTCAAAATATACAAACCAGAACAAATTTCTGTCTAAAATATGCATTTGGTACCTACTGATCGATTCTAATTTATCTGAGAGTGTTGTGGCAATAATTTTTACCAGAAAAGATCAGGTATTTTGATGATTGTAATGTTTTTCCAGTAAAATCCTCAAATTGTATGACCAGAATATGTTCAAGATAAGATTAGGGAACATTCAATTGATAAAAACTAGAGCTCTTTCCCAAGTTACCTACGATTTTTTGTTATATATTAGTGTTTAATTTGCAAGCTGTTGAACATTAGTTTTCTCAGCTCTCCAAAGAAATTTCTCAGACAATTCCATTATCAATGATGTAATCCAGCTTAAGTTCTTGGGATATGATAACATTTTAAATAGTATTGACATTAGAAGTTAAACAACTTCCCCTCTTAAAAAAATCTAAAAATACAACATTTACAACAAGAGTTTTGCTGGTTAATTTCTACAAAAATTTATCTGTCTATCAAGGCTTGAAAGGTTGCTAGATAGGGAATTCAATCTGAAAGCAATAACTCGTCTGTAAATCTTGTTAAAGTAGAAGAGAGGGGGCAAGGAGTGGTAGAGGGAAAAATCAAACAAATAAAAGACATGCGTGGCTGTTACTGATTTCTCCACATATCCCCACATATCTTGAGGGTGAGTTATAACAACATCTAGAAATACGATTAACGATAATAAAAAACGAATTCAAGTAGTCTAAGATAAAATTAAGAATAGAGTTTATTTCAGTTTTCCTCTTGCAAAATCTTACAATTATTATTTGTCTATTTCAATGAATTTCTTCAGTCCCTGCTCTAGATTCTCTAAAGTCACAATCATGTGTTGTCTAGGTTTTATTTCTGATTGTAAAAGTTTTGTTTGAGGAAATTAGGATTCAATATCCACTAGGGCACTGCTTTTTGAAATAAGATCCCGAAGAATCGCTTAAGATTACTCAATTATATGATGAAGAACTGATTCTGAGGCTATTTCTTTCTCTCGTGCGCTTTAAATGTGTTAAAAATCCACATACAAATAAATTCAAACGGCCGCCTTCGATTTTCTCGCTTTTAAAGGCTACTGAATGGAAATATATAGTCGATATATTCAGTTCAAGCAAATTATTCCGCTCCTAAGCTAATCCTCCTAAAGGTAATCAGATTGTTTGAAAAATATTCTCTGTTTAGATTTCGAAATTCTGGCTAATTTTTAACCAGATATCGTGAATCAGTTACATCTTCTTAACAAAAGGCTTTTAATTGAGAACGTTTCTTCTAAAGGATAGCATTTTTCACGGAGTTCCCAAATATTATTCCCATCTCTCACAGAATCTTTAGATAGTCGAGAAAATCCCGGCTTAAGTTTTGGCGCAAGCTTAAATTAATTTGAATACGATTTTCATTCACAAATTATTTTGGCCTTTTTGCAGCATCAATGAATTTTAAATACACAGTTCCTCGTGAAATCATGTCTAGATTACTAAAAGATGTAAAATCAAAAAGCAGTGCCCTAATATCCACCAAATGTCTCTGAATACGTTAAAAGTAAGACCATTAAAAATCGTGAGACGTCGTTCCCAAGACGTTTCTTAAATTAGCAACTTTAAAGAAATCTATGTAGACTATCTATGAACCTAGAGGCGATCCCCTTAGATGGTACATTAGTCTTTGATCTCTCTTGTGTTATTGCATCGGGATCACAAGTTGGAATGCTAATAAAAAGTGGACACATAAACAGTTTATCGATGGGTGTCTGCTCCCCCCTCCCCTCATTCTTGTTCTGAAAGTACATCTGAGATTTATATAACCACTTTGGAATGAAATGCTTCATTTGAAGGAATACTAAAAAGATGTCTGAGGAATTGAGATTTGATTGATTTTCATAGTTTGAGATATTTCCTTCACCTACTATTTCCTTAATGACTGTATTGTATTTCTGACCTGAAACTTCTCTTATTTATGAGTTATAGAGAATGCATTATTTCCTCTCTTCCTATTCTGATAATTTAATATTCTCAGGACGTAAGCGGTGCTAACTCTGATTAGTAATATTGAGTTAATAGATTTTCTATGGCACCCAGAAAGATGTCTATTATTTAATTATCAATTTCTTTGTTTTGGCCTAATCCTAGGGCATTTTTCAACACGCTATTCTTCTTCCTTGCTAGGAATACCGATTGAATTCAATAATAGTCATTCATTAATAATCATAATAAGATTTTTTAATTTTATGTAATTTTATGTAATTTGAATGAGGAAATAGTATTTTCATGGTTATTAGGGGAAAACAATCCTTTCGGTTTTAGTCCCCAAATAAAAAGATTTCTTTAACAGAAGTACACAGCCATATAGCCAGCCATGTGCGCGTTTCTTCATTGAGTTCATAATGAAGAGTTAAGAATTCATTTTTGATTTCAACCTGAACTACACTGATGAGTAGGGCCCCCAGAAAATATGCTTTATTTTGAGCATACATACTAAAAAAATGCTTTTTATTTTCTTTTATTTTGGAAATAATATTATTTTTTACCAGAAATGTGCTCAGAATATGCTTTCTTTATTAAGGATTAAACTCGACCACAATTTAAATGAGAAGCCTCTTCAATAAAGAAAGGAAAAACGTAAAATAAAACTCTGTGTCCTTCTAACTGTTTAAAAAAGAAATTAGTTATGTTGACAAGTAATTTCAAAAAAAAGAAATTGCAGAATATATCTGCTTATTAGCATCTTAAAAAGCCTTAAACCCTTGATGTATCTCAATATTATATACTAACCGTAGAGGATTGTTCCGCAAGTCCTATAAATATGATTACTCATGTGGCGTAGGTTCGATTCCGCTATCCTTCCTCCTCGAAATGAGTTTACTTTGTAAAAATTTTCAAACCCTCCTCCCCCTTTATAACCCCTCATGTGAGCCCAAAGAGAGTTAGACTCGGCTATGAAACTCAATTCTAAGAAAAAAAAATTTTTGGCGATAAATATGCCAAAATATGCTTTTCTAACTCCTAAAACAAGATATCTAGAGCATTCTTGAATAGTTATTTCCTATTAGAAGGAAAAGATATCAAAATATATAATACTAAATATGCTTTTTGGGAGTCCTACTGACGAAGACGAAACGCGTATATGGCTGGTTATATGAACTTCTTCGTAAATGTGCTATAAAGATAATAGAATTTACAGAAAGAAATTAATGTCACGTCTTTCTTATTGGGCCATCTTCTAGACGAAAGTATTGTTCAATTCTTAAAGTAGTGTGTTTTGTATAACAACATGTACCTTATTTTTGAAGCTTATTCCGGGTTTCCAAGATCACATTAAACCCACATTAATTGCATGTAGATGTTTAAGAACAGGTATAACATTTTTTATACTTATTAACGCAGACTTTCTTCATAGTAACCCAATAAAAGTCAATCAGATTACACTGTTGTCTGGTGGGAATATCTGATATATACCAAAACTGAAGGATTCAAAAAGATGTTATCAAAACCCTAGTTACATCTCAAATTTTAAAATAATTGTAAATTTTAGAGCATCTCTGAGAAAAATCAAGAAAGCCAAAGTGTTTGATCTAGAATTGCATTCTTTTTCAAAAAGCATTTCCGTAATATTTCGCTCAAGTGTTACATTATTGCACGAGATAGATCATGTTAATGTACTCGAAATGTATTAGAAACGTGTCGGATAGTGCATTGTTGAAGGAAATTTATGGGAAGAGAGAAAATAAATATAATAGAAAATCATCCTTCGATATTGAGAATTGAACACTAAATTTCGATTTGAATTCGAATAAGCCAAGACTAATACACTAGAATTTGTAAAAACTTGAATTTCGTACAACCTGTTTACCCTTTGATATAGATGAATTTCTGACTTTGGCAAGGTATTCCTTAGATAAAAATCGCTTAAATATCAAGGGTTGAAAAATATGTTCAAAAGGAGTTTAAAAAGAACATGAAGTGAATCTCAATCCATGGATATTTTTTCATTAATGACTTGAAATATGGCAAGAACTATTCCTAGACACGTTTCCATCTATCACCCTGTATATTAGACCAATGCTAATTAAAAAAGATTATCCATATCTCAAAGTAGTGAGAAATATAGGCAATGCTGAGTATTCGGTGAAAAATTTTTTCTTCAAATAACCTCAATTACACAGAGGGAAATCATATTATGGAGTGAAGATGGGAATAGTATCATTTTGAAGAGATATTCTTGATTTAAAAAAAAATTTAATAATAGAAAACCCAATTTTCCGATCAAAAAGTTTATTTCGACAAAAATCAGACCTTTTTGTGTTTATTGATAAAAATAATGTACTTAAAATAATACCTCAAACTTGTAACTGAATTTAATAGATGCGCAAATAAATTTACTACACTTGATGAACAAAAAATTAAGTTGTTTACTCTCACAGTTTTTTAAGGGCACCAATTTTAATGATGTCATCTTGAAAAAAAACGCTCCAAAAAAATTCAGTTTTTCCTCTCATACAATTTATTTCTCAACTTTTTCACAAAAATAAAAACATATTCGCGTAGAAAATTTCAAGTTCTATATAATAGCAGTTTTTAAATTTTAAATTTAACTTTTTTTCACTTCACTACTCGTAGGTAGGAAACACTTTTTTTGGATAGAGCTGTGATGAATCACTTTTTTCGTCCAACTTTTATAAGAAATGAGTTTTTGATTATC
>JJOG01001180.1:0-55867 GCA_000715275.1 Gyrodactylus salaris
TCGAGTTCTCTTGAGTATACGGTATATGGTCGATTGGTTGAGTATTTCTCCTGTCTCAGCAACGAGAGTATCTCGAATGCCTATTGGTCAGATGAATACATCTCGACGGGCGATCTCGATCACTGTATTCTCCAGATGAGAAGATACTTTGTTATACACGAAAGAATCCTTCTTTGGTCATGATTTGCGAGGAGTGATTCATTCCATTCACAACAACCTATACTGTGCGAGCCACTTGCTCACACTTTGCCTACTAACCGAGAGTATGTCTGCTACTTCACCGAGTTTTCTCTTCTTCGAGAGTATCTCCAGTAACATCTTTTCTTTGAGTTCCATATATGCATGACAAGAAGGCATAGGTACAATTTCTTAGAGTATAATTCTTACGAATTATACCACAGAAAATGTAAACCTAATTGCTGCAATTATAACAAACATATTTATATTTCCTCACTCAATATTTACAAAAACACTCTTATCTATACTATCTCCCTATGAATACTCACCTCACCAGACTTATATCCGAGTTCCCATCAGGCTCTCTCGTCCGTATCGACGGGGCAGATATACAGCTCCGCAATGGAGATGTCCACTATCCGTTTCGACAGGATTCGGATTTTCTCTATTTGACTGGACTTTCTGTTCCAGATCTCGTATTGACTCTGTATAAGATACCAGAACACACAAAAAATCCTCAGTCCGCCACAAAAACAGGCGGACAGCTCCTTTCAAAAGGAGCTTTTACTGAGATCATCCTCTGGCGAGAACCTATCACAGACAAGGACAGGATCTGGTGATCGTATAAACTCGCGGATATGGAACTCACAGAAATCTCAGGTATTACTGATATCCGAGATATAGCATTATTGGAGGAATATTATATGTGTCATACGGAGTCTCCAAAGTATCTAGAATCAGTAAATCAGGTACATAAATCCTCCGTAATTCATAGTAATGAAACTTGGAGACCCATCGTTCACCAAATGCGAATAATAAAAACTCCAGATGAAATAGAAAAGATCCGAAAAGCGATCAGCATAACAAATGTAATTTATGAAGATATTATCACCAAAATAGAACCATGAATGTATGAGTATGAGATCGAGGCACTCGTGGCATATGGATTTCGTCGCTATCATGGTACTGAAGCATTCCCCACAATCGTTGCGAGTGGCCCAAATGCGAGTATTCTCCACTATACAAAAAATACCCGAAAGATTCAAGAATGAAATTTAGTTCTTCTCGATTTTGGGATTGAGATTGATTGATATTGAGCGGATATCTCGAGGACATTTTCTGTTGGTAGTATCTTTTCACCGAGACAGCAAGAACTCTATAATGTAGTGCTCGATGTAAAACAGTTTGCTGAGAAAACTCTAAAGCCTGGAATTACGAGAAGAATCTGGAATACTAGTGTCAAGGAATATATGTATAATAAATGCAAAGAGTTACAATTAAAAGATATTGATCAGTGTACTTCAGAGACAAATCCATATTTTCCTCATAGTATTGGACACTTTCTCGGACTTGATACACATGATGTCGGGGATGCGGATCTTCCACTTGCTGCGGGTATGATTCTTACTATAGAGCCAGGGATCTATATTCCCACAGAGGGCATCGGGATACGTATCGAGGATGACTATCTCGTCACGGACATGGGATGTCAGAAAATCTGATAAAAATATTGAAAAATCATACTTTTTCTCTATACTCTTCTCACCTAACTCACACACTATGCGTCTCATCACCCTCCTCGCTGGATATGCTGCTGGTCTCGCTGTCGCGATGAAATACCGAAAAGATAACGGTATATCTAGGATCACCGATACCATCACTGGCAAGTCAAAACTCGATATATTTATCGATGAGATCGTCGATATCCACAAGTCAGTATTTGCTGATGTACGTACCATGGCTATGGATACGTTTTCTGATGTTGAGAATTTCGATGATCTCCAGAGCAAGGTTTCAGGATTGATCTCTGATTTTTCAGCTAATCTCGATAGCCATATCGCTACTGCAAAACAAGCATGAATCACCAAAAAGGCAGAACTCCTCAAAATTGCAAGTGATTTTTATACCACTCATGAGGCAACACTGGAGACTGCAAAAGCCCGAGCATCATCTTTTTCAGGGATATCTGAGGCTACTATCGACTCTTGGATAGCTCGGGCCCATACAGAGCTCCAGTGAGCATATGCTCATATAGAGTCTCGACTGGCTCCTGATATAGTAACTCCTCCCAAAAAAGCTCCCACACCAAAAACAATAGCTAAAAAACCACCTATCGTATAATTCTATCATACCCCTACTATTATGACCGTACAAGACCCAATAGATCCAATCATAGATCCAGCTCCGGATATGTCTATAGACTCTACTCTAGATGCAGATATCGATACACTTATCGGAGATATAACCCCTGGAGATACAGTATCCTCATCTGATGAGTTTCTCCAGCTGAGAGCTTCACTCGCCAGATCTCAGGCAGACTATGC
This sequence comes from Gyrodactylus salaris, assembly GCA_000715275.1. NCBI lineage: Eukaryota > Metazoa > Platyhelminthes > Monogenea > Gyrodactylidea > Gyrodactylidae > Gyrodactylus > Gyrodactylus salaris. The sequence continues at coordinate 2,502 of JJOG01001180.1, forward strand.
CAATCTCCTGATGCGAGTCGAACGTGACAAGGTAGATATGGCATTTTTCCTCTCATCAAAGATGCTCCTCCCACTCCTGACTCAGATCGACAATCTCGAACGAGCCGTCGCACTCAAGTCAGGCATTGAGAAAGATACATTTGTAGATGGTATCAGGTCTATACTCGCAGGATTTACCAAATTCCTCGAATCCCAAGGCGTGACAGTGTTTGTCTCTGTAGGTGCCGAAGTAGACCCAGATCGTCATGATGTGATGACTCAGATGCCAGGTGAGGCAGGCAAAATTATACAAGAATTTGAAAAAGGGTACCTCCTCAGAGATCGAGTCCTCCGTCATGCCAAGGTGATCGTCGGAAATGGTAATCAATAATTTTTTATGAAAGATACGATCCGTGATATCCTCGCCAAAATAGAATCCCTCAACAATGATCTGCGTCTTGAGTATGAGAGACTTTCTGAGAAATATGGTTTTTCTTTTGAACAGCGGAGAATTATTTTTTTGGATGAATTTCGCAAGAAAAATAAAACATTTCGATTGCCTACTTGGAAATATGTGATCCCGACCAATATTCGTCATTTTTTCTCTATTCCATTTATCTATGGGATGCTGATCCCAGCGGTCATGCTAGATATATGTTTGACACTATATCAGTATGGAGCTTTTACACTCTATCGTATCCCATATGTACGGCGATCAGGATACTTTATCTATGAGCGGAGATTTCTCGACTACCTCAACTGGATGCAAAAAATCAACTGCCTCTACTGTAGCTATGTCAATGGACTTTTTGCCTATGCCGTCGAGATCGGTGCTCGTACAGAGCGCTACTGGTGCCCGATCAAAGCAGCGAACAAGCCTACTTTTTCCCACGGATGGTATCGGGAGTTTGCCGACTATGGCAATCCCGAAGAATGGAATCAAAAATCCAGTGACAATGACCAGGCCTTTCGTGATGCATATGGGGAAAGGTGCTTTGTTATCAAATAATCTCAATATAGAAAGACCGAGAAGTATACGGGAAAATTTGATTTTTTTGTATTTGTGCACATAATCCACCTATGCGAACCCACCAATACCGCGATATCATCTGCGATACCTGTACTTGTCGACATCTCTCTGCGGATGATATATTCGATGAGATCAGGATACGAGAGCCTCAGATCGGACGAGCTACAGTATATCGCAATATCGAAGCCATGGCAGAACAGGGGATACTGCGACGATTCCCAGGGATCAATGGGAAAACCTACTACGAGTGCAACGATCTCACACATGCTCATCTCGTGGATGAAAAATCAGGTATTTTCTGTGACTTCCCGATGGATAATATCACTGTATCAGGTATCCCAGATGGATATGAGGTGGCTGAGATCCGTATTCAGATCCGCAAACAATAATCTATTTTTTCTCTTATCCCGAGCACTCGGGATCTCTCTATCCTGAATATTGGAAATCAAGGGACTCTCCTGCGGAGAATGTACCCCAAGGGCATTTCCATGCTTCGCAAGGGGTACAACACCACAAAAATCTATGTCTCCTGTCATATCTCTCCAACATCTCTCGAAAACTATCGGAAACTCTGAGATTCTTTCAGATATTTCATTGTCTTTGAGGCGGGGTGAGGTATTTGGTTTTCTCGGGCCCAACGGTGCTGGCAAGACTACTACGATGAAGGCTATCCTCGGTATCATAGAGCCGACTCTTGGCACAGTAGAGATACTCTGATCATCACCACGAGATATCGCCGTACAATCCTGCTTGGGTTTTATGCCAGAAAATACCTATCTCTACAAGTATCTCACGGGGGATGAGTTTCTTGACTTCAATGGTCGGTTTTATGGTATGGGCCCCGCACAACTCACCGAGCGAAAACAGTGGACGCTCGAAAAAGTCGGACTCATAGATGCCCGATATAAACGCCTCAATACCTACTCCAAGTGAATGCTCCAGCGTATCGGACTCGCTCAGGCAATACTCCATGATCCTGAGATCATATTTCTCGATGAGCCGATGAGTGGGCTCGATCCTGTCGGTCGTCGTATGGTCAAGGATCTCATGATAGAGCTCAAAAAATCAAAAAAAACAATATTTTTCAATACCCATATCCTCTCAGATGTGGAGGCGATCTGTGATAGTTTTGGGATCATCTGCGAATGAAAACTCGTAGCCCATATGGATATCACGGACTTGGATACTCCGTTAGAAGATTTTTTTATGTCCAAAATCACGGAGCATAGTACTCGTAACCATTTCGGATAATTATGGCTCGTATTCTCGTCTGACTTTCTGGAGGAGTAGATTCTGCGGTCTCTGCTTTTCTACTGCGAGAGCAAGGATATGAGGTATCTTGTGGATTTATGATCAACTACCTTGACGAGGACAATCCAACGTGTCCTACTCGTATCGATCTCGAAGAGGCTCGGCGAGTTGCTGATTTCCTCGGTCTTCCGTTCTATACTTTTGATTATCGAGAGGAGTATGAGAGACGGATCGTAGACTATATCTACCGAGAGTATGCACTCGGTCGGACTCCCAATCCTGATGTATTTTGCAACAATCTGGTGAAGTTTGATCTCTTCCTCGAAGAGGCTCTTGCCCTCTGATTCGATGCTATAGCGATGGGGCACTATGCACGAGTCCAAGGTGAATGACTCCTCAAATGACTTGATCCCCTCAAGGATCAGTCCTACTTTCTCTCTCGTCTTTCTCCATTCCAACTCTCGAAAGCAATATTTCCTATAGGTCATCTCCTCAAATCTGAGGTCCGTGAGATCGCAAAGGAGGCATGACTCCCCAATGCGAATAGAAAAGATTCTCAAGGACTCTGCTTCATCGGAAAAGTATCGATGAAGGAGTTTCTCGAAAAGAGATTCCCAAAAAAATCTGGAAATATCCTGGATACGAATGGGAAAATTATCGGAACACATGAGTGAGCTTTTTCCTACACGATCGGGCAACGAAAGGGTATCAAGATTGGGACAGATAGGGCATTATTCGTGATTGCCAAGGATACCAAAAACAATACCATCACGGTAGGAGGTGAGGACGAATTGGATCTATTTGCAACTCACTGTACTCTCACGGATTGGGTTGGAGCGGGTGTCCAAGAGTGAAAAACATACGGAGCCAAAGTGCGATATAGGCAAGAGGATCAGGAGTGTGTCTGTCATTGCGAGGTACGAAGCAATCCAGAGTTTCATGAAAAACAGAGCATGGATTGCCACCTCGATTTTTCACAGGAACAGAAAAATCTCATCGCAATGACGATACAATTTAAAAATCCACAACGAGCCATAGCAAGTGGACAGATCTGTGTGATCTATGATGGGGATATAGTGGTGGGGAGTGGGGTGATAGTGTAATACACACTTTACTCTTCTATTTCCCTAACTCTTCCTTCTCCCCAAGTACCGTCGCCTCTGTCCCAAACCAGGCATCATAGAGTGCGAGCCAACGGGCAGGTATCTCACGCAGATATGCATAGAGTCCGTACTTGAGACTCACATTGGCTGCCCCATACCCGATAGCATCGATACTATTTGCCTGAGCGAGATAGAGGGCTCGCTCTATATGGAATGGCTGAGATATGATCGTGAATCCTCCAGAGAGTGAAAATACTTCTCTCGCTCGTACTACAGAGTCGAGTGTACGAAATCCAGCAAAATCCATCGTAATGGCATCTTTGGGTATTCCTGCCTTTAGAAGTGCATTTTTCATATACTCAGGCTCGTTATAGCTCGCATTACTATTATCTCCTGATACGATGATTTTTTTTATCTTTCATCGTTCGTAGAGTTCTTTTGCGGCTTCGATACGGGTGGTGAAAAACAGATTCGAGCTATTGGCTCATGGAGTCGTCCCGAGGAGTACTCCGACCTCCTGAGTTGGGATAGTATCGATGTCCCCATAGACTCGATCTCATACTGACACAGAGATAATAACCCATGGGAGTATGAGGAGTATTGCTGATATGAGTATGGAGAGGAGGATTTTATGCATGGGGCTTGGTATTCTGATAAGCATTTTGCATTGCTCTATGCAGTCTTTCTTTTTCTGATGGTGTCCAGATGGGGAGTTCTTCAGGAGGGGAATCAGTGATCTCCAATATACTATCGTAATATGATATAGCTCGCCGTAATTGCCCATATTTCCACTGTATATCACTATATTTTTTTTCTATATTTGGCAGATTCATTTTTTGCATAGCGATTAGTCATCGTGGTGATTTTGCGTCAATACGATTTAAGAACTGAGCTTTCGCATCGATATATGCTATTTCTTTCTCATCTGGGGCGATAATATTTGGATATAATTCATTCATATATTATTTGATAGACATTATTACTCCCTCATTTTCCATTCTTTTTTTGAGCTCGTAGCCTCATTTTTCGATCGTCTTATCAGAGATGATAATACGGTTCGGTATGCCATAGAGATCTGCATCTCCCGCCTTTTGTCAGAAACCAGTATTGCGATCATCGATGAGGACGTTAGTTCCAGTTGATTCGAGTTGTTTTGCGATTTTTTTGGCTTCTTCGAGATGATCCCCGATCACGATGATGATATGACTCGCAGGTGAGACTTCGGATGGCCAGACGAGACCCTTTTCATCTGCGAATTTCTCAGCGATGAGTCACATGAGACGAGACACCCCGATACCGTAGCATCCCATGACGATATTTTTCATCTGACCGTCCGTATCCTGATACTTGAGGCCGAATACATCAGAGAATCGAGATCCAAGCTTGAAAATATTGGCAACTTCGGATACGATCCGACGATCACAGACTGTATGGGCACACTCGACACAGATGAAGTTATTTTCATCGATGATTTCCTTATTGTGGGCTTGTCAGCACGCTGAACAGACGAATATCTCATCTTCGCCGATCGCGATCTCGGTCTGGAACTCGTAGGAGTACTTCGAGAAGTCACCACCAGATGCAAATGTATAGTGCGTCGAGTCAGCGAGCCCGAGTCTCTCAAATACACGATCGTATGCCCCGTGTACCACCTCAAAATAACTATCGAGTTCCTCCTGAGTTCTATGGAATGAGTACATATCTTTCATCACAAATTCTCGACCTCGCATGAGTCATGACTTGGCTCGTTTTTCATTGCGAAATTTTGTCTGGATCTGGTACACCGAGCAATTTTCGAGGTCCTTGTATGATTGGATCCACTCTCCGATGAGTGGTGTGACGACTTCTTCGTGAGTGGGATTGAGGGCGTATTCTTTTCACTCGGCTCCCGGGAGCTTGAAGAGTATATCTACAGAGTTCCAACGATCCGTCTTTTCCCAGTTTTCCTTTGCCCCGAGAGCTGTGAGAAGCACTTCACTCGATCATATCGAGCTCATCTCTTGTCGAACTATATTCTCGATATTGCGGAGCACTCTCAGTCCGAGAGTCGTATAGTTGTAGGCTCCAGCGAGCGTCATACGGATGAATCCTGCTTGCAGGAGCAGCCCTGTGCCACGATTGTCTGATCCTGATGGGATGGATTTCTGAGTTTTGAATGGGAGAGTAGAGAGGAGGAGCATATGATTTTTTAGTTAGTTGAGATAGAGTATAAGGGGAATTTAGTTTTCACCAAGGAAAAATTTCTGAGAAAATGAGTTTGAAAGTTTTCCTCATTGGTGTTTTTTTCATCGAATCTGCCAACTTCTCCCAGATTCTGATACCATAGGAGATAGCCCATTCATACGAAGAGAGATGAGCATATTGATCTGTTTTTTTGTGAGAGTGGAAATATTCATTACATTTGATGTAGCTCTACAGAGATCATTGTAGAGTAAAAAATCTTGCGGATCGAGTCATTCCATATATTCCAATGAGATAATAAAAAAATCCCCCCAGACTAGACTATGACTCTCGTGGAGGGATTTTGAAATTTTGATAAAATTACCTTCCGAGAGTCGAAAGGGGAACGGGGAGCAGGTATGCCAAAACAAAGTCGATATTCATATGATGATAGTATGGAGAGAGGATGATTTGTCAAAATTATTTCCTTTTCCTCAGGCTCGCATACCAGGACTTCTCCTTCTCTGACCAGTTCGCGTACGGATGCAATGTGAATGAGTTATTGGTGATGCGTTTTTCCTTCGTCGTCTCTTGTCCGATCCAGTCTGGGAGTTCGAACTTTTCATCCTCATCCGACAGTTCGATATCTGCGAGCACGATGCCAGTATTGGTACCCTCATATTCATCGAGTTCCCACTTTTTCCCATCCGTATGGATATATTCGTACCTCGTCTTGATGACTTCTCCATGTCCGATCATGATAAAGAGAGCTACTCGATATGGCACTTCCCACTCATATTCATCACGGATATTTGGTCCGTCTTTTTTGGAGTTTTTATTTACCTTAAATGTAAAAGCAGCAGATTTTTTCCTCGTCTGCATATCTTCGATGAGTCGGACTCTGAGCTTGTTACCCTCGCCACGATGGATCGTGGACTGGATATAGTGCTTGCGAGGGAGGATTTTTTTCATCCTCTCCCATTCTGGATGTTCGGTATTGATGATGTACTGTCGTTCGATCTCTTTGGCCATATACTCGGTGTTAGGATATGACGAGTGTAACATATGTGGGAAGAAAGAGCAAGGGAATATGATTTTACAAAATCTTTTGACAAGAGGGGGGGGGTGCTCATATACTGCATCACACTTTCGAAAGTGGTGTCTCAAAAACTATGGAATTCTCATCGGATTCTCATACAATGATGACATATTCATACCAATATACAACCTTTCACTTTACAAGGATTTTTTATGCAAGTATCAAAACACATCATCACTCCGATCATCGCTATTCTCGCTCTCGGAGCTGGATATCTGATCATCGATCAAAGTACTCCATCCACATCAGATGGGGTGAAGCTCAATACTGGATCCATCAGCTCAGTATCCCAATCAGATACAGGAGTCGAGACAGATACAGGAAAACGACTCGAAACACTAGCGAACTCAGGGACTCAGTGGAGTGTATCTCCTTTTGGCAGTGGGAAACCTCTCGAAGAAGAAGGTATACATAAAGTGGTATTCAAGAAACCAAACCTCGAATGGAAAGCAAGAACTGTAAACGGTATCACTTACCGTCTCGGTGAAGGCAATCCTCCAGAAGTGGCTGTCACAGATATCAAGGCTTTTTATAACTGTACGGCTCCCTATGAGAATCGGAAAGACGGGACAGCTTGTCCCGAGACTCAGTATCTTACCAAAGAAACCGAACAGGCTCTCATAAAGGCACTCCAGAGTCCTCTCTGGGAAAAAGTGATCACTGAATGTCGAGATACATTTCGGTCTACGGGCGGCATGGATAAGTTTGATGCATATTTTGTTACTGGGAATTTGCTTGATATCAATACACTTATGAGTATTGATGCAGGTGGCAGAAAGCATCTAAATATGTATTTATTTAATGATTTATTGAATCCAGAACCTCGTGGTGACGCTCTCGCACCCGTATTACGAGAAAGTGAATGCTATAAAAATAGAGCTATCCTATCACAAATAGTTGATAATGTAGGGGCTAGCTATAATGTAGGGGCTTTCAGTCAAGCTGAGTGACTTAATACCATACATGCTATGCTCAACGATGATCTCCCTCGCCAATATTGGCTCGTTCCCTAATCTCACATTTCCAAGGAGTATTCCCATGTAGACACTATATTTCCCATTATTTCTTCTCTTCACTTTTTCTTTTTTCTCATTCATCACAACTAGGAGCAATCCCGATGAAAAATCGTTTCCTCAAGCTCGCAACTCTCGCAGTTGTATCAGCTACTTTTTCCCTCTCAGCTCTTGCAGCACCGATCATGGCACCGTTTAGTCGCTGGTCACTCTTCACGGATAGTAACAATCCAGGATGGTCTGGTAACTATACCACTGTGAGCACTACAGGGCTCGGTACGATGAAGTTCCTGAAGTACACAGCGGCGACTCAGGCAACTCTGGTATCCAATCTTGCTATGACCAATACTGCCAAGTATGCGAGTAGCAAACTCTGGAACAATGGGTCATACCAACAGATCTCTGAAGTTGGCTATCCTGGTCAATGTGTTGGCTTTGCCAAAGCCATGACGGGCTCATCCCTCGGGACACTCTCATGGACCAAGCTGGCTAGTAACGCACTGACCACACTCTTTCCGCTGAATGGAGTAGTACCAGCTGGTGCGAGTCCTGACTTCATCGTCCCACCAGGGACTATGATTGTGAACTTCAATGGCAAAACTCTGTATGACAACAAAGATTATAACCATACAGCTATCGTGCTGAATGTGGTAGTGGTCAATGGCAAGGTCACGGGTGCCAATGTCGTTGCTCAAAATGCTGTAAACTCAGCAGGTGGCATCAACGGTGCAGATCAGATGATCTCAAAGTATTTTCTCCCATGGAACAATACTGCGAGCACCCTGACATCTCTGTCACTCAAGAACTACCATGTGATCACAGCTCCATGAGCTGACATACCAATACATATCATCAATCCTCTCGTGCAATGCGAGAGATGAGAGTCCTTTGGCTCTCAAAACCTTTCGCTCTCCCCTCTGTGGGAGAGCTTTTTTATCTCCACATTTCATCCGACAATAAACTTGCTTTTTCCCATTTTTTGGTATAATCCAGCCAAATCTAGCCCCCCCGTGGGCTCATTTTTCTATTTTTTCTCCCATATTTCCCTATGTCACAGCAAAAGTTCATCAATGTCGCGATCATCGCCCATGTCGACCACGGTAAGACGACTCTCGTCGATGCTCTCCTCAAGCAGACCAATACCTTCCGTGAAAATGAAGAAGTCGGAACAACGATCATGGACTCCAACGACCAAGAAAAAGAACGAGGGATCACGATCTATGCCAAAAATACTGCCGTCCAGTATGGTGACTACAAGATCAATATCGTAGATACTCCAGGACATGCGGACTTCGGATCTGAGGTGGAGCGAGTACTGCGTATGGTGGATTCAGTGTGTCTCGTCGTCGATGCGTACGAGGGGCCTATGCCACAGACCAAATTTGTCCTCAAAAAAGCTCTCGAACTCGGTCTCAAGCCGATCGTCGTCATCAACAAGATCGACAAGCCAACCGCTCAGCCAGAGGTAGTAGTAGATATGCTCTTTGACCTCTTTGTCCAGCTCGGTGCTACAGATGAGCAACTCGATATCACGGACGGTCGTATCGTCTATGCGATTGCCCGAGATGGTATCGCCAAACGCAATATGTCTGATGAGACTACGGATATCTCAGCACTTTTTGATACGATCATCGAGCAGGTTGCTGTCGCTCCCAATGATGTCACAAAACCACTCAAGATGCAGATCGCCAATCTCGCCTATGACAACTATGTCGGTCGTATGGGTATCGGACGTGTCGTCGATGGAGCTGCCAAGGTGGGGCAACAAGTCACGATCATCGCCAATGATGGAACTCGCCGAACTGGTAAGATTTCGAAGGTACTCACTTCTCTCGGTCTCAAAAAGATGGAAGTCACAGAGGGAGTCGCAGGAGATATCATCACGATAGCAGGTATCCCTGATATCTATGTGGGTGAGACAGTATGTGCAGATCCAGATGCTATCGCTATGCCAGCGATCACTGTAGATGAGCCGACACTGACTATGGAATTCATGGTAAACGACGGTCCATTTGCTGGAAAAGAAGGAAAATTTGTCACTTCTCGTCAGATCCGAGATCGTCTCGAAAAAGAAACTGAGATGAATGTGGGACTTAAGATTGATTTTGAAAACTCTGATGGGAACTCATACCGTGTATCAGGTCGTGGAGAACTCCACCTCTCTGTCCTCGTTGAGACGATGCGTCGTGAGGGATTCGAGCTCCAGGTCGGTGCTCCACAAGTGATATTTCACATGGTGGATGGCAAAAAACACGAACCAATCGAATCAGTCGTCATGTGGGTACCGGAGTCTGCTTCTGGAACGGTATTTGAGATGCTCGGAAAACGAAAGGGTATCTGTAAAAACATGAATACCGTCAATGGTGTCACGAGTATGGAATTTGAAGTTCCGACTCGAGGACTCCTCGGGTTCCGTTCACGATTCGTCATCGAGACCAAGGGTGAGGGGATCATCTACTCATCATTTGATCACTATGAGGAGTACAAGGGAGCGATCGAAAAGCGAGCTGTCGGATCTATGATCTCCGCTTGTGGTGGTATGTCTATGGCATTCTCACTGTTCAATCTCCAGGATCGAGGACCTATCCTCATCGAGCCTGCTACTGAGGTCTACGAAGGCATGATCATCGGTGAGCATCTCAAGGGATCTGATCTCGTGGTCAACCCTACTAAAAACAAGCAACTCACCAATATGCGAGCCTCTGGAACTGATGAGGCAATCCGCCTCACTCCGATCCGTCAGATGACTCTCGAGGACTGTCTCGACTATATCGGTGATGATGAGTATGTCGAGGTCACTCCGAAGTCTCTCCGCCTCCGCAAGAAGTGGCTCACAGAGACGGATCGCAAGAAAAATGGAAGTCAGAAGAATGGGTAATATATGTTTAGAAAAATCCCCTCAGAAATTGAGGGGATTTATTTTTTCAGGAAAGACTATTCATCCATTAGTAATTCTGGCATTACTCTTTTCATAAATTCATCGAATAATGGTACCGTAAATCATGTATCCCCATGTTGAGGAGAGTATATCATCCCCTTTCATATGAGATTGTTTCTAATTGGTGCTACACTCTCTACTTTTGCTCAGTAGCATTTAGCAATGTCACCAGAACGATGAGGTCATGGTCAAAGATTAGCCATAGCTCGTAGATATTTTCGTTCCGTTGGAGTGAGACGATCATATCTGACACGAAAAAAATTCACATCAAGCTTATTGAGGACGTCTTGAGTATAACTCCTGACCTCAGCCTCTGTAATAATAGGTCATGGAGACATCCTCCATGCTATAGATCACCATTCTTGCAGAAAGTAAGGATATCATTGAGTAATATAATATATATATTCTAGTGCTTTATCATCTATATCGGCTCCTGCCTCTAAAATTGGTGTTTTTATTGCAAGAAATGATTCCTCTTGGCTAAGAGGACTAATACGAGGAAAAGTAAACAATCTTTCGGCATATGATTTTGCACTTCAGGCTAATGAAAGAATTTGAGGTAGTCAGGTTCATACAAGAATAATTGGTAATTGTAGTTGCGTAGTTCTATGTATTGCTGCGATAATTGCGGCAAAGTATTCTTCTTTTAAATATTGTACTTCATCTAGAGCAATCACTATAGCTGTTTTACGATCTTTAGCAGCCTCACCAGCAGTAGTAAATAGATCAATCAGATCGCTTGTAAGATTCCCCGAATCACCGAGTCAGTGTTCCAGTTCAATACTGAGTTCTATTCAAAATGGTGCAGAAAGAGAAAAACTTTTTAGTACGCGAAGTGCTTTTTTTACTTTATCTGATGCTGTACCAAGGGTATCCATTTTTACAAGAATTTTTCTCATCTCTTGGATAATAATAGTCCTGAGATCTGCATCTTCTGGTACCTCAAAAATACTTGCGTATACATCAAATTCCTCTACAGCAATCTGCATTACTTTATTTAATAAGACAGTTTTTCATACTCCACGAAGTCATACAGGGATAATACTTTGGTTCGGTCTACACGCCTTTGTCCGAGCTAATGATACCCGAAACTCATCGAGAAGTTCTGTTCTTCATAATAGTGCTGGAGGCGGGGTTCATGCTCATGGAGAAAATGGATTTTTTAATAGGTCCATAGGGAGTTATAGGTAATTTATATAAACTTATCATATATTACTATGGTTTAGTATATACAAATATTATTTCTGTCAATAGTATATCACTGAGATATCTATTGATGTTTTCCAACCCCATATTGCTTTTGAGCCTTTTTTTCATATACTCGTCCCATATTCTTGATCCTCATACTCCTCTCATGAAAACTCCTCTCAACTGGATATCTCTCTATACTCCACTCGCATCACTTCTCTCGAGTCACACTACGACCGAGCTCGCTCACCAGTATTCGATCCATACAGCAGAGATTGACGGGATCGAGTCTCATTTTATCGACCGAGTTGTAGTCGGCAAGGTGATATCTTGCACGAGACATCCTGATAGCAAAAAACTCTCTATCGTCGAAGTACAGATAGGGCAAACCCCCCTTCATCCCCCCTTATCAGGGGGTTCAGATACGACGATCATCCTCACTGGAGCACCCAATATCTCTGAAGCAACCTATGTACCAGTAGCTCTGGTGGGAGCTATACTCGGTGGAGACTTCCAGATCGGAGAGCGGATGATGGCAGGGATGATGAGTCGTGGGATGATCTGTGGAGCGGATGAGATCGGACTCGCTACAGAGTCAGATGGTGGGATTATGGTGCTCGAGAGCATCTGGGATGCGGATTTACTAGAGTCGATGATCGGAGAGTCACTCTTTGATCTCACGCTTCCGTTTCCAGGGATTGGATGAGAGAAATATGAGTTTGCACTGAGAGATACAACATTTGAGATCGATAACAAGTTCATCACCAATCGTCCTGATCTCTTCGGAGTCTATGGCAATGCGAGGGAGTGGGGGGCGGTGTTCGGGCTAGATTTCCAGGAGTATGTTTCGACAGATTCTGTCATTCCAGGCCTGACCCGGAATCCAGCACAGTGAGAAACCATAGAACCTGGATTCCTGCCTACGCAGGAATGACAGAAGCAACTTCCTCTAAAAATCGAAACGGATCGTTGCCTCGCCTATCATGCGATAGAGATGCGAGATATCTCTGTGGCAGTGTCTCCTTTTGGTATCAGACTCATGATGGAGCGAGCAGGACTCATACCCAAGATGGATCTCGTGGATATCACCAATCTGATTCTCACGGAGTTCGGACAGCCGATGCATGTATTTGACGCTGACAAAATACAATGAGGTATCACTGTCAGACTTGCGAACCCACACGAAAGGCTCCTCGCACTCAATGGAGTAGAGTATGAACTCACTACAGAAGATATGATCATCGCAGACGAGAGATGACCGATCGCACTCGCTGGAGTCATCGGTGGGATGGAGTCGGCAGTATCACTAGATACCAAACATGTGATATGGGAATCAGCAACATTTGATGCTATATCGGTGCGTCTCTCCGCTCAGCGACACGGAGTCCGTACGGATGCGAGTACCAGATACGAAAAATCCCTCGATCCGCTTCTCTCAGGATTTGCGACGACTCGTATTTTTGACTATCTCACCTTCCTCAGCAAGGATATCACTATGACGAGGCAGGCTGACTATCTCGATGAAAATCAGGTCAACCATATCGAGATCGAAGTAGACTATGATTTCATCGATGCAAAGGCTGGGGCAAAAATACCACGAGAGAGAGTTGATCAGATTATCTATAGTCTTGGATTCGGGGTTTCGATCTCCCTCTGTGAGGGGGACACAGGGGGAGTAGTATCAAAAAAACTCCCCCCTACCCCCCTCACAGAGGGGAGTGCCAGAAAATATTCAAAACTCACCATCACTGTCCCATCTTGGCGAGCATCCAAGGATATCTCTATCCGAGAGGATATCGTCGAAGAGATAGTCCGTATCTATGGATACGATCAGATTGCTCCTGCCCATATCCCGAGTGATACGAGTATCTCCCTTCGCAATCCTACCAAATCCCTCCGAGATAGTTCGTTGGACTTTTGGAAAAGTGCCCACTACAATGAGGTCTATAATTATAGCTTTACCAATACGGATCTCGAGTCAGCTATCGGCTGTAGAGATATGTCGGATGCAGTTGGCATCCAAAATGCGTTCAATGTCGAGTATACGCATATGCGAAGATCCCTCTCTGTTCGGCTTTTTGATAATATTGCAAAAAATAAAAATATTCGCGAGTCTCTGAGATTTTTTGAGATTGGAAAAGTATATTCCAAGAATCCAGTCTATACCGATACGATCTTAGGATTCCTCTCAGAGATACCCGTCAAGCCCTATGGTGAACAGATCATGATAGCAGGAGTGACGACGAGTGATACCATAGAATATCTCCGTACTCATATCGAGTCCTATCTGACTGAGATGATCGGATATGTACCACCACTGCATCAGTCGAGCTCACTCTCATTTCTCCATCCAGGAGTCTCTGGAGAGTATCGTGAGGGCGATAGAGTATTTGTCAGATTCGGGAGAGTACATCCCGCGACCGCTGAGGCACTGGATATCCCACCTGAGACGCTTTATTGGGAAGGAGACTTTGCTGCTATACTCCAACTTTCGATCGATCGAGAGGTGCGAGTATCTCCGATATCTCGGTTTCAGTCGATTGCCCGTGAGATCAACTTCGTCATGGATGAGTCTATCCAGACGGGTATGATTGCTCGTGAGATCGATACTACACATCCATGGATATCTGGGGTTGTCGTGGATTCGATCTATCGAGATGAGGTACGAGTGTGATCTGGCAAAAAGAGCGTGAATTTTGCATTTTTCCTCACGAGTCACGAGCATACGATATCAGATGAGCAGGCACTCACTGTACAAAACGAGATCATCGAGAAGATGGAAGGGTTCGGTTGTGTACTGAGAGGGTAGAAAATTCTTGATACCAAGTACATAGACATAGGCATAGATCCGTATTATAGTGTTCTCAGAGACAAAAAATCCATTCTATATCTATGCACTTTGCATTCTATTTTCCCTCTTATTCTACTCTCCTATGCTCGACTATACTTATTCAGATCAACTTGCCAGAGAGATCATCGATACGATGGTTGGGTATTTTGGTGAGAGCGAGCGATCGAGAGTACAGGATTCTATCTGGGGAGCATATATTTTTTCTCGAGAGGCTCATGATACACAGATCCGCAAGAGTGGAGAACCCTATATAACCCATCCACTTGAGGCTGCCAAGCTCCTCCTGCGTCTCAAGCCTGATATCGTGACAGTACAATCCTGCATACTCCATGATGTGATCGAGGATACTCCTCAGACGGAGGCAGATATAGAGCGTCTTTTTGGTCGAGATGTCGCCCAGATCTGTCAGTGACTCTCCAAGCTCTCGACTATCAGGTATCGCTGAGAAGAACGCACTATCGAGTCCCTTCGCAAGATGCTCATGGCGATGGTGAGTGATCTGCGGGTGATACTCGTCAAGCTCGCAGATCGTCTGCACAATATGCAGACCTTGGATCATCATCCAGATCCAGCCAAGCGAGAGCGTATCGCACTCGAAACCCTCAATATCTATGCTCCGATCGCTGATCGACTCGGTATTTTTGAGTTTCGTGAAGCACTGGAGACAGAGTGTTTTCGTATTCTCTACCGAGAGGACTATACCCGTATCACTACAGAGCTCGCTTCACTACGAGAAGAGCAGGATTTTTTTATCCATAAGGCTCGAGAAGTCATCCGTAGCGTGATCTCTGATTCAGTGCCTATTATAGATATCTCATATCGGATCAAGGCACCATTTTCTATCTATCGCAAGCTTGCTCGAAAAGAGTATTCCTATACGCATACGGGTGATCTCTATGATCTCTTTGCTATCCGTATCATCACAGATGATGTGAGACATTGTTATGAGATACTCGGAGTGCTCCACAATGTGTTTGTCCCTATGCCAAAAAGGTTCAAGGACTATATCGCACTCCCAAAAGAAAACGGATATCAGTCGCTCCATACGACGGTGGTGGGGCTATTTCCAGATCTCCGCTCACAGCCGACAGAGATACAGATACGTACTCCAGATATGCATACCCAGGCTGAGGTCTGAGTGGCAGCACATTTTGAATACAGTGAGACAGGAACGAGCAAAAAATCCAAAGATAGCTATTGGGTACAGACGATCAAGTGAATCATCTGAAATGAAAACGAGGGAGGTGAATTTATGCACGAGATGAAGATGAATGTGTTTTCTGATCAGATATTTGTATTTACTCCTCGTGGAGATATCATCACTCTTCCCAAGGGATCGACACCGATTGATTTTGCCTACTCTATCCACTCTCGTCTCGGCAATACCGTCACGATCGCCAAGGTGAACTGACACGTCGTACCGCTGGATTATCAGCTCCGCAATGGTGAGAGTATCGAGGTGGTGACCGATCCCGCTCGCAAGCCCAAACCCATTTGGCTCTCTTTTGTAGCGACAGCCAAGGCTCGAGAGTATATCCGACAGTTTATCAATCGAGAAGAACGATCTTTTTTTATCGAAAAATGACGAACCATCCTCTCTGCCTATCTCGAAAAGCACTATGGTCATGGCCTCGATAAGGAACTCTCTCTCCTCAGGCATATCGATGGGCACGATCTCGATATGAAAGAGCGAGACGATGTCCTCGTACAGATTGGCAATCTTTCTCGCAAGCCATCACATATTATCCGAGTGATCGATAATCAGGTCATCACGGCAGAGCTCGGTCCTCGCAAGGTGACAGAAAAACAAAATCCAGCTCCAAAAAAATCAGACCAACCACTCCTACATCCTACAGATACTATCGGAGTTGTCATCTGACAGAGTCGAGATATCCCATACAAGATCGCAAAATGCTGCACTCCGAGTCTGATAGATCGCCGTATCGTCGGTGCTGTATGACAGGGGATCGTCACGATCCATCGAGTTGATTGTACCAATATCGCCAAGGTCGAACTCGAGAGACGCCTCCTCGCCAAGTGGAGTGATGATACGAGTGTAGATGGAGTCGTATTCGATATAGAGTGTACTCTCCGTGACAAGCGATGACTCCTCATGGAGATCACAACCCTACTCTATAATATGGGGATATCGATACGATCCGTGACGACTACGGATCTCTGAGATGGGCTGGTGCGAGATCATTTTTCTCTGGAGTATGGTGTAGATGACTACTATATCTATGAGAGACTCGAGGAGAGATGTCGATTTGAGATCCGAGAGCTGACTGATATACGGCTTATCTCGATGAGCTAGGAGAGGGAGTGACAGGAGTGTTGGATCCCATACTATCAAAAGCTCCAAACGGATATGCAGCTCCCGCTCCGATAAGGAGCATACCGATCATCACGATGGCTACCATAGTAGAGCTGAGATACGTATTTGCCCAGTTCCATTCGCCGGTGAACTCATATATCTGGAATCGATAGTGTATGATGGCTGCACCGATGCCAATCAAGATAAGTCAGATGAGGAGCTTCATATATTTGCTTTTTGGATAAAAATATGAGATGATTCTAGAGAATTATTATTTTTTTGCAATTCGTATATGACACAAGATATATCGCAGCCCCACCAATGAGAGCTCTTTACTCCTGAAGGTGAAATAAGAGAATCTCTTATTGGACACAATGTAGTGCAAAGAGATGTACGAGAGGGTATTGCTGCCGTTCTGGATGCCAATAAGCCATACCATGATACTCTTAAGATAGATGGACATACTTATGGAGTGACTATCATAAGAGAACCTATCCCATGAGAGATAGAGGATCATAAGATACAGAAAATAAAAGTATCAGTACAAGAGTGATCAAAAAAAATATGAGCATTTCAGGTAGGGATCGATACATACCAGATACAGGCACACCAAGATGCTGTAGATGCATCAGTATCATATGCAGTCGTGAGAGGTCTATCTTTTCGTTATATCACAAAGACAGATAGACACAATGGATGACCCAAGTTTGGTAGTGGATATAATAACATCACATCATTTTCTTATTTTAGATACTGTCTCGGGAAAGAACTCTCGAAAAGACTCAAGAAGAGTATTGAACGCTATATTATACACTCTACACCGACAGATATCGAGAGTCAAAAATAAATTTGCAAAAATACCCCCTTTCGATACAATCCCCGAGTTCTGTATTGGGAATTCGCCAAGAGTGGCACCGATACCGAGGAATCCAGAACAGATATCTTTCCTTGCTTGAAACAGTACATCTTTTGGGAATTCGCCAAGTGGTAAGGCTCCGGACTCTGAATCCGGCATCGGGGGTTCGAATCCCTCATTCCCAACCATATAAAATCAAAACTCACCTTGAATTACTCGGGTGAGTTTTTATTTGTATACATTTTGAATTTTCAGGGATGAGAATCCGAATGATGCTCGATATATGCCTAGTATGGCATATATCTATAATGCGGAGAGGCGGATTTGTTTTTGACATTTCCCCTCTTTTTCATATTCTATATTCACATTTTCCGTATGCGTTACTAGATAGGCGTCTTTGGTAGTATCCAAAACGACCTTTTTGTAGTAAAAAGAGACTTATGACCTCTTTCCATACATAACCCACCACTTCATGCCGACACACCACGACGATATCCAGGATGACTACTATGCCAATATAGCTCAGTCTACTGAAACCAATACGAGTCCCAAGACACCACTCAAGATCAAGCCAAAGGTCGTCATCAAAAAACCGAGTGACACTGACGTGATCACTCCCGAAGAGCTCATATCCAAGCCCAAGATCATCGTACGAAAGATCGAAAAATCAGATACTCCTCCCGCTGAGGAGATTGTTCCTGTATCTGAGGTGGCAGAGCGACCGACAGCTCGACTCGTCTCTCGTGAGCATGGATGAGAGAGTCTCCTTCGTTCCGTGATGAAAAAAGAGTCCACCAATTCTCCCCTCGCTCGCGAACAAGATACAACCAAAAAGCCACTGATTTCTTTCCAAAAAGCGAGCACTGGATTCAAGCCGCTCGAAAATCGTCCCGTGATGCAACTCCCTCCCGAGGAACGTAGATGACCTCGTCCGCCTCGCCCTCAGACTGGAGGCACTTCTACCGCTCCAGTAGCATCAGGTCCAGCACGACTACGTGATTCATCCAAGCCGATGTTTCAGCGAGATATCACATTTTCTACTCCGACTCGTGATGGTACAGCCAAAAAATGAGGCAAATGAAATGGCCGAGACTATCTCGATGCTGATGGCAAAAAGAAAACACTCAAAAGTGTCGGCGGAGATATGGATGATGGATCATTTCGCCGATGACACAAGCAAGCAAAAAAGCGAGAAAAAGCCCTCGAAGATATGAAGCAAACCCTTGTCGATCGTACTGGTCAGGAGGTATTTGTCGGAGATATGATCTCAGTCAAGGAGTTTTCTGACAAGCTCGGAGTATCAGTCGTCAAGGTGATCGGAGAACTCATGAAAAATGGAGTACTTGTCACACTCAATGCACCGATTGACTTTGATACTTGTTTTCTCATTGGTGAGGCATTTCAGATCAAGATTGTCCGTGAGATATCCGAAGAAGTATCAGTCTCTGATCTGATGAATGGTAATATCGATGATCTCATCCATGAGGATGATATGACACATTGGGTGACTCGTTCGCCGATCATCTCAGTGATGGGGCATGTCGATCATGGAAAAACCTCGATCCTCGACTTTATCCGCAAGTCGTCCGTCGCATCAGGAGAGGCAGGAGGGATCACACAAAAAATCTGAGCCTACCAAGTCACCAAAAACGATAAACGCATCACTTTTCTCGATACACCAGGACATGAGGCCTTTACTATCATGCGTGCTCGTGGAGCCAAGCTCACGGATATCGCGGTGATCGTCGTGGCAGCTGACGAAGGGATGAAACCACAGACAATCGAGTCGATCAATCATGCCAAAGAGGCAGGAGTACCGATCATCGTCGCGATCAACAAGATGGACAAGCCAGGAGCTAATATCGATCTCATCAAGTGACAGATGGCAGAGCAGGGACTGCAGCCTGAGGATTGGGGTGGCAATATTGTAGTAGTACCGGTATCTGCTCATACTGGATTTGGTATGGATTCTCTACTCGAGATGATCCTCCTCCAGGCAGAGATGATGGAGCTCCGAGCCAACCCAGATCGTGGAGCGGTTGCGACTGTTGTCGAGTCACATATGGATGCCAAGCTCGGATCTGTAGCGACGATCCTCATCAACACTGGTACGATCCACAAGACAGACAATATCGTCTGTGCAGGAGTGTCTGGACGAGTCCGTACGCTCAAGGACTACAAAGCTCGCAATATCGACTCCGCAGGTCCAGGTACACCAGTCCAGATCACAGGACTCTCTGGCATGGTAGAGGGTGGAGATATCCTGCAGGTGGTCTCATCTCCAGAGATTGCCACGACCAGGGCCAAGGAATACTCTCTTGCTAAAAATAAAAAATCTATCCACGCATTTGAGTGAGCATCTCTCGCTATGCTGATGGGACGACTCAAGTCAGGAGCACTCAAACAACTCAAAGTTGTTCTCAAGACAGATACAGGAGGATCACTCGAGGCACTCAAGGCAGCTCTCAGCAAACTCTCCACTCCAGAGACACAGGTGACATTTATCCATGCGGCTCTCGGTGATGTCAATCAGTCGGACGTCATGATGGCAGGTACCTCTCAGGCCCTCCTCATCGCCTACAATGTAGGAGTACTCCCAGCAGCCAAGTCAGCACTGAGTCAGTCCAAGATCGAGTTTATCGACAAAAAAGTCATCTATCATGTCCTCGAAAAAGTGGAATCTATCATCACGGGTATGATCGATATCCGCTATGAGGAGGCAGAGCTCGGGTCTGCCTCCGTCAAGGCTATATTTTATACTGGCAAAAACAAGTCCATGATGATCGTCGGTCTCGGTGTCGATACAGGTCGTGTCGAACCCAAGTCCAAAGTCCGAGTCATCCGAGAAGGATCCAAGGTGGGATCAGGAGATGTCGTCAATCTCAAAAAGTGACCACTCGATGTAATAGAAGCAGAGGAGGGTGATGAGTGTGGTATCAACTTCAAGGGGGACATCATGATCGAGGTGGGAGACAAGCTCGAGTTCTATAAGATGATACAGAGGAAGTAATACTATATCTATATCCCACAATATTTTTCTATTTTTTATTTTATGCAAAAATCACAATTCTGAGTATTGATAATTCTATCTATATTGAGTGGGTGTAGTATTACTCCCTCGAACAATACTCTAGTAACTCCAGAGATCAATACGGGTGGGTTATATAAGACAGGTATTATGAATATTTCCACTGGTGGAATTCAAAATAGTAATATTACTTATCCATCTGGTATTATTTTTCAAAAAGCACTTGCTCCAGGCATCGAAGTGAGACAGACACAAGTTAAAACGTCACTTTTTTTCAAAAATAAAGAAATCGACTCTCGAGACAATATTTTGCTTAGTTGATTAGAATACGAAGGGTTATCACCAGATACACTTTCGTGATCTGTAGAATCCCTCTCATCAGAGAAAAAAAGAGAACTCGCATTACTATTTGGTCAGAAATATTATCAGGTCACCAAGCATGAGAATTTTCCACAAGGTGTTTACCATATAACACACTGGCTCTGGGAATGAACTACAGATTCGTGGCTCATGGATGAAACATTTTCTATCCCCATTCACCTGACATATGAGCAAGCTTCTCTCATTCATGTAGAAAAAGGTATTTCATGATTATATGTGATGTACGATAATGGTGGATATGGATGAGTAACACAAGGATTCATGGTCTATAAACAAGATGGTACAAAACAGGATATTCCTCTGAAAAATGCAACTATATCAGATGAACAAGGATCTAAACCCCAAAAGACATTCTATACATATCATTCATTCGAGCTCCTTCCTAATAAACAAGTTCAAGTTTGGTATACAGATGATGGAACACAAGAAAAAGCGAATTGGAAAACCTATACAATAACACTTCCTTAGAGGAAAAGAGAAGTTTAGTTCATACTTTGTACTCTCATATTTCCGCCTTATAAGGTGTCGTGCCATCAGAAAATTTCTACTCGACTTTAAATTTTCAATAGAAAATTTTGACTTGATATGACATATATGTATACTGGTGACATGTATGATAGACTCCTGACATCCACTCTCCGTGATCAATATTTTTCTGGAAAAGCCATTTTTATCTTGGGTGCACGCCAAGTCGGTAAGACAACTATAACGAGATCCCTACTGGATCATGTATCTCCAGATGAGGTTATCCATTTCGATGGGGACTATCCTATCACGCTCTCTCTTTTGGATTTTCAGAGTCGTGTATCTATGGATCGTATGCTCTGATCATATCGTTTTATTTGTATCGATGAATGACAAAAAATCCCAAATATTGGAAATATCATCAAAATGATGGTTGATGCATATGGGGATACCAAGACTATTATCGTCACTGGATCATCGAGCCTACACCTGATAGATGCTACCAATGAACCACTGACAGGGAGAAAGAGAGTATATACACTCTATCCGATCTCATGGTGAGAGATTGTCCTACGAGATGGTATCATGGGGGCACGTATGCAGATCGAGTCACTCTTGCTCTATTGAGCCTATCCGGAGGTACTCTGATATGTGAGTGATAGAGAAAAAATCGCACATCTCAATGAAATAATATCAGGCCAACTCTACAGAGATATACTCGAGTTTCAGGATATCAAAAAATCTGCCATACTCACGAAGCTCCTTGAGCTTATAGCAATACAGATAGGGAGTGAAGTCTCATATCATAGTCTAGCTCAGATCCTCGGTGTGAGTCAGGCAACCGTCGAACGATATATTGATCTTCTCGAGAAGAGCTTTATTATCTTTCAGGTTCGTTCCTATTACACCAACAAGACAAAGGAAGTAACTAAAATGAAGAAGATTTACTTTTATGACCTTGGAGTGCGTAATGCTATTCTTCGATCTTTTCAGCCATTACATCTTCGAGCAGATCTTGGGGCTCTTTTTGAGAATTTCTTTATTCTCGAACGTCGAAAACAACTCTCATATGAGATATCTCTGCGTGAACAACATTTTTGGCGTACACAGACACAGCAGGAGATAGATCTTGTCGAGATCGATCATACTATCGCAGACGCATATGAGATCAAATGGGCACCACAGAGATATACAGTGCCAACGGAGTGGCAGATGAAATATCCTGATACTGTACCGATTCTGATCACTCATGAAAATTTTTGGGAATACCTCTAGTTCACATTTTGTACTCTCATATTTCCGCTTGACGACACCACTGCATCTTTCCTACAAAATAAATTTGCAATTCAAATTCTTTTCCATATACTCTCGCCAGCTATTTCTACCAGACCACACCAAACATGTCAAAAGACGATAAAATCGAAGTAGAAGGAAAGATACTCAAGTCGCTCCCCGGAGCTATATTTGAGGTACAACTCCCAGAAGAGTTTTCTAGTATGGTGATCAAGGCATATGTGAGCGGTAAGATGCAAAAGCACCTCATCCGATTGATCCCTGGTGATACTGTCACTGTGGAACTCACTCCATATGATCTCACCCGAGGACGCATCACTTTCCGTCGTCCCAATGCCAATGCTCCACAGCGATCTCCAGGTGCCACTCCCTATCGCAGATAAACCCGAATACTATCCAAATCAAGGAATGAGAACTACAGTATCATCCCTGATTACACTCGTTATATTTCCATAATATTTCCCATCATGAAAGTCCGACCATCTGTCAAAAAAATCTGTGAAAAATGTGTTATTATCCGCCGAAAGGGGGTTGTCCGTGTGATCTGTGCATCAGAACCAAAACACAAGCAAAGACAGGGATAAAAAATTAAAAATTAAAAATTAAAAATTAACAATTATCGTATTATGGCTCGTATCGCTGGAGTAAATCTCCCTGATTCCAAACATGCTGAAATCTCCCTCATGTATATATATGGTGTAGGACGATCTCTCGCTAAAGTAATCCTGACAAAAGTAGGAATCGCTCATAACAAAAAAATGAGTGAACTCTCTGAATCTGAGCTCGATCTCATCCGTGAGGAGCTCAAGGCATATGTCATCGAGGGTGATCTTCGCCGAGAAGTCGCAGGCAATATCAAAACTCTTCAAGATATCGGCTCATACCGAGGATCTCGACACAAGAAGCGTCTCCCAGTTCGTGGGCAACGTACCAAGACCAATGCTCGTACTCGAAAAGGAAAAGCAGTTGCAATCATGAATAAGAAGAAATAATTCTAGAACTTAGAACTTAGAACTTAGAACTTAGCAATAAGGGATAGTTCCAGGATCTAAGATCTCAGCTCTAAAATCTAAAATCTAATCCTTCCCTTATGGCTACCCCAAAACTCCGACGATCCAAAAAGACTCGTAAAAATATCCCAGAAGTCAATATATTTGTCACAGCTACTCTCAACAATACTCATGTCGTTGTAGCGTCTCTCGATGGTCAAGTGCTCACTTGGGCAACTGGTGGATCATCAGGATTCAAGGGGGCTCGTGAAGCTACTCCATATGCAGCTCAGATCACTTCTGAAAATGCAGTAGGAAAAGCAAAAACACTCCATAGTGTAGAAAAAGCAAATGTATACGTCAAGGGTATCGGCGCTGGCCGAGAGCAAGCTGTCCGAGGTATTGCTATCGCAGGTGTAGATATCTCTGCTATCTTCGATGTGACTCCAGTTCCACACAATGGATGCCGAAAGCGTAAGGCTCGTAAATTGTAGTTCAAAATTCAACATGTAATACTTATATTTAGTATATATATTGAATCCTTAACCTTGAATCTTTAATCTCCAAAAATATGCGATACACTGGACCAAAAATGAAACTCTGCCGACGTGAAGGATACAACCTTTTCGGAGTAGAAAAATACAACCTCGAAGACAATCATAGAAAAGTAAAACGATGAAATAAACTCTCTGAGTTTGGTGTACAGCTCCGCAAAAAGCAAGCTGCAAAACGACAATATGCTGTATCTGAAAAACAATTTGCTCGCTATTATACCAAGGCTGCCAAAGCTCCTGGAGTGACTGGTGACCAGATGATTACCCTTCTCGAAACTCGTTTCGATAATGTGATCCTCAGAGCCAACTTTGCTCGTACTATCATGCAGGCTCGTCAGACTGTAGGACATGCTCATTTTCTCGTCAACGGAAAAAAGCTCAATATCCCCTCATATCAGGTTCGTATCGGTGATGTCATCACGATCAAGGAGCGACTCAAAGAATCAACTCTCTACAAGACTCTTGTAGAAGAATTTGGAGAATTTGCCAAGAAAAATGAAACCGCTTCTGTCACGAGTGTTCGCTGGCTCACTGTAGATCCAAAAAAACTCTCTATCACTATGAATGCTCTCCCTGAGCCAAGTGATTTTGACAAGATGATTGATATCCAGCGTATCGTAGAGTTTTATTCGAAGTAGTCAGTTCAGCTCATCTGTACGAACTCTTTAACCTCCTTCTTCTATGCATATTATTCACTCACTCATCGGTGTACCAAAAATTTCAAGAAAAGCAACTGGTATCAACGAAGAATGTCTGACTGTCGGTCCTCTCCCTGCTGGATATGGTGTAACTCTTGGCAACTCTCTCCGTCGTGTGATGCTCTCATCTATCCCAGGTACTCGCGTCACAGGACTCAAGATTACTGGTGCTACACATGAGTATACTACTCTTCCAGGAGTGCATGACTCTATCATTGATATTCTCCTCAATCTCAAAGGTCTCATCATCGAAAAATCAGATTCTGGTATCGAGTGGCTCACACTCTCCAAGAAAAAAGGTGGTATTGTTACAGCAGCAGATATCAAGTGTCCATCTTGAGTAACTGTCCACAATCCAGAGATGTATATTACAGCTCTTGATACAAACTTTGATTTTACCGCTGAGATCCGTATCGAACGCAATGTTGGATATGTAAGTATCGAGGATCTCAAGCATCGAGAAGATGACACAGCCGTTCTCCTCGTTGATGCTAACTTTTCTCCAGTCATCAGTGTCAAATACGAAATTACTGATACACGATATGGCGAGATGACCAACCTCGACTCTCTCGATATGACCATCCGTACCAATGGAGTGATGTCTCCATCAGATGTCGTCAAGTTTTCAGGAAAAATGCTCGAATCATACTTTGCTCTCTTCAACGAAGATGCTCTCCAGGTAGGTGGTGAGTTCATCGCTGATATCCGCCAAGTCATCGAACGTGAAAAGCAAGAAGTCAAAGCTGATCTCGAAAAAGAAAGCTACACTCCAATTGAGATCATGGGACTCTCTCCTCGAACCCTCAATGCTCTCGTCAATGGTGACATCCTCTCTATCGAACATCTCACCAAGTGTACAGAGGCCAAGCTCTCCTCGATCAAAGGATTTGGAAAAAAAGCAATGACCGAAGTCAGAGACGCTCTCGGATCTCGAGGATTCAAGCTTCTTGGAGATGATTAGTCCATACCGTATCTCAATGCATGAAGTAGTACTTCTAAAAACTAAATTCTAAAAACTAAATTCTATCCCATGCGACACCGAGTCAAGAAACATATTCACCTCAAAGGAAAGGATCAGGCACATCGAAAGAGTGTTATCCGTAATTTGGTAGGAGCATTCTTCGAGAATGGATCTATCCTCACTACACAAAAACGAGCTCTCGCGATCACTCCAACCATCGAAAAGCTTATCGAAGTAGCAAAGGGAACTACTACTGAATATAACAAAATTCGTTATATTGCTCCAGAAGTATTTACTGAGGCAGCATCTCGTGCCATACTCGCTATAGCTCCTCGCTATATGGACCGAACTGGTGGATATACGCGTATCACTCCGATCAAGTATCGATCTGGTGATGCCGCACTCCTCGTCAAGCTCGAACTCGTATAAATCCGAACTTAGAACTTAGAACTTAGAAATAGGTTATGTTCCAAGATCTAAGATCTCAACTCCCACTCCATTTGAATTATGATCCCTTCGGTCTCTTAATTCTACATTCCATTCGCAGATAAAAATCCGTTATCACTCCTTTTTCTCCTCTCACTCCATTTGAATTATGAAAACAATTTTCTCAAAGCAGATTCCCGCCACTGATCGACCATGGTTTGTTGTCGATGCTGCTGATAAAAGTCTCGGACGTCTCTCTACAGAAGTAGCTCGCAAGCTCTCTGGACGAGACAGAGTGGATTTTACAGCTCATGTCGACAATGGTGCCTATGTCATCATCATCAATGCCTCACAGATCACCGTATCAGGAACCAAAGAAACTGACAAAATGTACTACTCACATTCACAGTATCTTGGTGGTCTCAAGGAGACCAATCTGGCAAAGATGCGAATCAAAAAACCAGCATTCATCCTCGAACATGCCATCAAGGGTATGCTCCCAAAAAATAAGCTCCAAGCGGATATGCTCCTCAGACTCAAGGTGGTTCCAGGACCTACTCATCAGTATGAAGCTCAAAAACCACAAACTCTCACGCTTTCTTTCAATTAGTCATCCATTTACATAATTTTTTCTCATGTCTACAACACAGTATTCATATGCCGTCGGTCGTCGCAAGACAGCAGTCGCTCAGGTTCGTCTCCATGCTGGCAAAGGAGCATCAACCGTCAATAAGCTTCCTATCGATACATATATCAAACGAGCTGATCTTTTTCAGATCATCTATTCTCCACTCAAGACAGCTTGAGTCTATGAGAGCTTTCACTTTGATGTGATCGTAGCTGGATCGGGCGAATCTGCTCAGGCACAAGCTATCCGTCATGGTATAGCTCGAGCATTGACTCTTGCGAACTCTACTCTTCGACATGCTCTCAAGGGTGCAGGTCTCCTCACTCGAGATGCACGAAAAGTGGAACGAAAGAAACCAGGTCTTCACAAGGCTCGAAAGGCTGGATCTTGGTCAAAGCGTTAAA
Organism: Gyrodactylus salaris; assembly: GCA_000715275.1. Classification (NCBI taxonomy): domain Eukaryota; kingdom Metazoa; phylum Platyhelminthes; class Monogenea; order Gyrodactylidea; family Gyrodactylidae; genus Gyrodactylus; species Gyrodactylus salaris. The sequence goes on from JJOG01001180.1 coordinate 30,111, forward strand.
AAATATAGTACTTGGAACTTGGAGCTTAGAGCTTGGAGTTCTGAATCACCCATAACTCTTAGTTTCTATATCTAAGTTCTAAAATCTAAAATCTAAAATCCATCTCTATGCCTACTATCAGCCAACTTGTCCGATCAAAGAGAAAAGATAACTCTCGAAAGAGTAAATCTCCAGCTCTCCAATTTAACAAGAATACTCTCAAAAAAGAGATGTCTCCTCTCTCAGCACCTCAGCGTCGAGGAGTATGTCTCAAGGTATATACAAGTACTCCAAAAAAGCCAAACTCAGCTCTCCGAAAGATTGCCAAGATTCGCTTGACCAATGGATACGAGGTCATCGCCTATATCGGAGGTGAAGGACACAACCTCCAAGAGCACTCTGTAGTCATGATCCGTGGCGGACGTGTCAAAGATGTACCAGGAGTCCGATATCATATCGTCCGAGGACTCCTCGATTGTCAGGGTGTCGATAAGCGTAATCAGTCTCGATCACTCTATGGAGCAAAGAAACCAAAAGCCAAAAAATAGTCAGTAGTTAGTAGCATAGATCCAGTAGTCTAGAATCTATAAAAATTCAATTCTACTCACTATATTACTCATTTCTCACTAGCATCTATTAAACTATTAATCTCTCAAATATGAGTACCAAAGGAAGTGTATCATTCTCAACACAAAACGAGCGACTCCAGAAGTTCGTCAACTATATTATGAAGAATGGTAAGAAAACTCTTGCACATAAGATTCTCAATAATACCTTCGATATCCTTCGTGAAAAGGGATATAACAATCCTGAAGATATTTTTGATAAAGCGATCGACAACACTATGCCAAAAGTAGAGTGCCGCCCAAAGCGAGTCGGTGGATCTATATACCAAGTACCGATGGATGTACCTCCAGGTCGTTCGTTTGCTCTAGCATCTCGATGGATACTCGGAGCAGCTCGTGGAAAGGATGGTAAAGATTTTTGCTACTTTCTTGCTCAAGAGTTTATCGATGCTGCTACAGAGACAGGAGTCGCTGTAAAAAAGAAACTCGATGTCTACAAGATGGCAGAAGCCAACAAGGCATTTGCTCGCTATGCAAACAATCGATAATCTCGCATATTCAATATATCAGTTACAGATATATTGGCAATATATAGCTAGAGTGTCTATAATTGAACTATTAACTTATTAAATAATTAAAATATATGGCTCATAAGAAAGCGATGGGGTCGACCGCCAATGGTCGAGATTCCCAGGCCAAGAGACTTGGCGTCAAAATCTATGGAGGACAACCAGCAATCGCTGGAAATATCATCATCAGACAAAAAGGAAATAAATTCTGGCCAGGTACTGGTGTAGAGCAGGGGCGAGACTTCACCCTTTTTGCCACCATAGATGGTATGGTATCGTTTGCTGAGAAGCGACGAGTACGTTTTGATGGTCGCATATTTCGTGATCTCTATGTATCAGTAGTCTAATCGACTAGAACTTGGAACTGAGAACTGAGAACTTAGCAATAAGGTACAGTTCAATGCTCTGAGATCTCATTTCTAAGCTCTAAACTCTCAATAATATGACATTCGCTCCAAAACAACAACTCTCAAAAGTTCGAGGAAAAAAACGATATTCTGCTTGGCTCAAGCTCAATGCAAAACGCCTCACGAATATGATCTCTCTTCAGTTCAATGAAGCAGGAGAGGCTATGGCTCTTGCTCACTTTGCATCTCCTATCACTGGACAATACAAGGGACGACAAGTGATCTCTATCAAATCAGGTCGTAGCAAGACTCCAACCAAGATTCGTGCCTAAATCTTAATATCTCTTTAGAGAGATATCTTTGATAAATAGAGTGATATGTATTCACCTTAACATTCCTGAATCCATAATCCATAATCTCATCCTCTATGATATCCCGTCGTCAAACGCGTGAATACCTCTTGCAAACTCTCTATGCACGAGTTCATCTTTCACCATTTGATCGGGATATTTTTTATGGTGCTTATTTTCTCGGGGATCATTCCCTCTCTCTAGATATGGCATATCTCGATGGTATGGAGGAGCTCATCGTCGCTCACGAAGGTGATCTCATCGGGCTCATATCTCTGATTGCTCCACGGTTCGATCTGGAGACTATCCCGATGATGCATATCCTCATCCTCATGATAGCCCTCACAGAGATGCTCTACTGGACAGGAGAAGCGATACCTCCATCAGTATCGATAAATGAGGCGATCGAGATGACCAAAAAGTTCTCCGATGAAGCGGGTAAGACTTTTATCAATGGAGCTCTGGCTACATTTCTCAAAGAGAAAGACACTGTAAAACTCAAGGCAGAGGATGGGAAATTTCGAGTATTTGCTACAAAGTAGGACAAAAATCTTGCATTTCACCTGATTTTTCCTATACTCATCTCAGATAGTTTTCCTATGACCTCGGAGTGGCGTCCCTGAGAGGAAATATATCATAATGAAGTTGTTCTCTATAGCGTCTCGCGAAGGAGAAAACTTGGGTGGAACCGTCCGTCAATAATTGATAATTGATAATTATTAATTAAAAAAAGGACCCCAAGAAAGTTTATTCTTTTTTGCGGGTCTTTTTTGTTGTAGTTCTCAGCTAGTATGGCAAATATTTCTTAAAATGCAAATTTTTTTTATGACCTCAACACTCGAACAATAGAATTTCTAACACAGTAGTATACTGAACTGCTTCGTACCTCGGGGGTGACGGATGCAAAAAAACTCTTAATTTTCTAATTTTTATACTTATGTCTCTCTCCATGTCTACACTCGTCACCTTTGCGAAAACAAAAGGTTTTGTCTATCAAGGATCTGAGATCTACGGTGGTCTCGCGAACTCCTGGGACTATGGACCACTTGGTGCTCAACTCAAGGAAAATATCAAAAATCTCTGGATAAAAGAATTCGTCCAGAAACGAAAAGATATGGTACTCCTCGATGCATCTATCATGATGAATCCAGCGGTATGGGTGGCATCTGGTCATGTTGGGTCTTTTTCTGATCCACTTATGGAGTGTCGTGGGTGCAATACTCGTCATCGAGCTGACAAGCTCATCGAAGAAGCACTCGAGAAAGATCCTACCTTCCCAGTTCCAGCAAATTGGGCAGGGGACAAGACATCACTCGAAGATCTCAATACATATATAGCAGTATGACATATCGCTTGCCCGAATTGTGGAGCGAAGAATTGGGGAGAGGTAAAACGATTCAACCTCATGCTCTCGACGAGCCAAGGGACTACAGAAGATGCGACAGCCCTTGTCTACCTCCGTCCTGAGACCGCTCAGGGAATATTTGTGAACTTCCCGAATATTGCTCGTAGCTCACGCAAAAAGATCCCATTTGGAGTGGCTCAATGTGGTAAGGCATTCCGCAATGAGATCACACCAAAAAACTTTATATTCCGAACTCGTGAATTTGAACAGATTGAGATCGAGTATTTTTGCAAGCCAGGGACTGATGCTGAGACATTTGAGACTTGGCTCGTGGATGAGGCTCGATTTTTCACAGAGACACTCGGATTCAAGTCAGAAAAGGTCAGATTCGTAGAGATACCAGCGGAGGGATTGCCTCACTACTCAAAACGAGCTGGAGATTTTGAATACCTTTTTCCATTTGGATGGGGAGAGATATCTACTCTTGCAAATCGTACTGACTACGATCTGAGGGCACATATGGAGCACTCAAAACAGGATCTCTCGTACTTTGATCCATTTGATAATACCAAGTATATCCCATATGTAGTCGAGCCTTCGATCGGACTCTCTCGCCTGACACTCGCTACGATGTGTGATGCCTATGATGAGATCCCAGGAGAAGATGGCACGAGCAAGGTAATCATGAGATTTGCTCCTGCTGTTGCACCGATCAAGGTGGGGGTATTTCCACTGGTGAAAAAATTCTCTGAACAAGCAAATACCCTCTATGATCTCCTCTCAGGACACTTTGTCTGCGAATATGACGAAGCAGGAACGATAGGAAAGCGATATCAGCGAGCGGATGAGATCGGTATTCCTTTTAGCATATGTGTCGAGCCTGAGAACTATGATCAAGGGCAAGTGACAGTCCGTGACCGCGATAGTGGAGTACAAGAGATCATCAGGATAGACGAACTCGTGAGTTGGTTGAAAATGAAGGGGTGCTAGTTTTCTTTTAATTTTTAACCTTATCCTTCTTATGTTATCATCTTTTGTTGATAGTGTTCTCGGTATTTTTGGACAGATGGGATATCTCGGGATATTTATCATGATGACGATCGAGTCGAGTTTTATCCCATTTCCCTCTGAGGTGGCGATGATACCAGCAGGGGCTCTCATAGAGAGATGAGAGATGACATTTTTTATGGTACTGCTCGCGGGTACGGCCGGTGCCTATCTCGGTTCTGTGATAAACTATATCCTCGGATACTATCTCGGTGGACCCGTGATAAAAACTCTCATTCATCGTTATGGAAAATATATTTTCTTGAACGAATCTCACTACCTCCAAGCAGAAAAGTTTTTTCAGGAAAGATGAGCTATCACGACATTTGTCGGGAGATTTATCCCTGCAGTTAGACAACTCATCTCTATACCTGCCTGAGTATTTCGTATGCATTTTGCAGTGTTTTCACTCTGGACGATACTCGGTGCTGGCATCTGGAATATCATCCTCATCGCGATAGGATACTATGCATCAGATAAACAAGATATGCTCCTCACCTATTTTAAGGAAATAGTTTTCGGACTCCTCTTTCTCGCATTTCTCTATTTTGGGTATATGTGGTATACAAAATCTCGTAAAAAGTAAAACATATGAAAACCCTTATTATCATTCATGGTGCGGACTCTTTTTTGACTGCATCATCATATCTTACTTTCCTCAAAGAACAGTATATTCCTCGTAATATAGAAATTTGGGAAGAAAATAATAAAACAGAATGGAAGAAAGAAATGGCAAGAAAATGGACTAAAACCCATGGATGAGTCTACATGCCAACAATGCCAAATAAACAGCGAGCAGTGTATCATGATTGGAAAATGCTTTTTGAGGAATTAATACAGAAAATATCTCCAGAAAATGAAATCACATTTATATGAAACTCGCTCGGTGGTTGTTTTCTTCTCAAATACTTTTCAGAAATAAAAGATTTCTCATATCAAATAGATCAAATCCACCTCCTCGCTGCCTGTATCTCAGAATGAGATTTTACACCTCCATCCAATTATGGGTTTTTAGCGAATCTCGAAAATCGAGTCCATATCTGGCATGCAGAGGATGATAGTGTGGTTCCGTTTTCAGTCGGAGAGGAAATCGCAAAAAATCTCCCAAATGCAGAAACACACTTTTTCAAGAGTGAAAAATGATATGGACACTTTCATGGAGTAGAGAGGATCCTAGAGCTTGAATCAGAGATATTCAAAAAATAATCCCGAACGATCGAGATTATTTTGTTTGATTTTTCCCCCACCAATCAGCCAATGCAATGAGTCGCTTGGAGAGATCTTTGCCAAGGGGAGAGAGGCTATAGCGGGAATCAGGAGTATTTTTTAGCAATATTCATCCGCTCACGAGTTCGGTGAGGCGATCGGTGAGGATCTTGGTATTGGCTTCTCAGATATCTGTTCGGATTTCGGTAAATGTCGTCGCACCATGATCGACGGCTTGCAATATAAAAAGTACCCATTTTTTTCCAAGGAGAGCAAAAAGTCACTGAGCATGGGGGCAGCTACACTGAGGAGAGCGAACCATATTGAGGTATATAGGAATTTCTGAAAACAGCGAATTTCTTGTTTTTGAGAAATTTAGAGTTTGATAAAAGTTCGTGTAGTATAATCAATTTATTTTTTAAAGCAAAAAGTTTGCTTTTCTCATCTATTTCCATAGTATCTTTTTACTTTATTTTTTACACTACTACTATGTCATTTCTCTCCAATCTCTCATGGCGATATGCTACCAAAAAATTCGATATCACTCGAAAAGTATCTGATACTGATCTATCTCAGATAGTCGAAGCCATCCGTATGACTCCTACGAGCTTTGGACTGCAACCGTATCATTTTTATGTGGTGAGCAATCAGACAATCAAAGATACAATCCAAGCAGTTGCATGGAATCAGCCACAAATTGGTACGAGCTCGCATCTCATCGTATTTGCGGTGCGTATAGACCTCAAGGAAACAAAAGAAGAATATTTTACACTCATGTCAGGAGGCAATCCAGAAGCTCGTACACACCTCAAGTGATACGAAGATATGATAGATGGATTCCTCACGAGCAAATCTGAGGGAGAACTCCTCTCATGGGCTTCAAAACAAGTCTATATCGCCCAGGGCTTTGCTCTCGCTGCTGCTGCAGAACTCCAGATAGATTCATGTGCTATGGAGGGTGCAGATTTTGGTGCTGTTGGTGAGATCCTCAGTCTCCCTGCGACAGAGCGGGCTATCGTCATGCTCCCGATCGGATACCGAGCTCCCGAGGAGTCACCACGAGGAAAAGTAAGATTTTCGAAGGAGGAGTTATTTACGGAATTGAATTAGGCAAAGGCAAAGAATACAGGTACAGAATGGATGTAATGCTTGATTCCAGTCAGAAGTATTGTTGTATTATCTCTTCGGTTCACCAATCTTCATCTGAGTTTTTTACTTATTCTATTACCTCATAACTCGGCTCGACATGCACTAGGACACTTTGTACATTTGCAAAGTGTTTTTTGATATGTTCCTCTACCTGATGGGCAATCACATGTCCTTCTCGGACTGTTTTTTCTCCATCCACGAGGAGATGGAGCTCGACAATACGATCAAATCCACTCTTTCTCACGATACAGGTATTGATATTTTTGACAGATCTATGCTCTGTGATGATAGTCCTGACGGCTTGCTCCATATCTGGATCATCTACCTCATCCAGGAGCTCACGGATCGCTGGCCAACCGATGTGATAGATGTTGTAGCACATGTATATACCTGCTACGAGAGCTGCCCAGTCAGCCGCACTCGACCAGACTGGACCAGCAAATAGGGCGAGGAGTGTCCCGATCAGGGCAATCCCTGTCGTGATAGCATCGGAGAGATGATGAAACGCATCTCCCGTGACAGCGGTACTCTGGAGGGATTTTCCGATGGTATATCCTCTGAAAAAAAGAATCCACTTGAGGCATATCACTGCGATCAGTATCCAGAGCGTCCAGAGCGCTGGTATCCCACTATCAGGATGCTCGATACGATCGATAGCACCAGTAGTGATCTCTATCACAGCAAATATGAGTAGTATCGATACAGCGAGTCCTGCCATAGGCTCTGTCTTGCCATGGCCATAGGGATGATTGTGGTCTGCAGGCTTTTGGGCATAGCGGATACCGATCCATACTATCCCTGATCCGATGATATCCGTTGCACTCTCGATCGCATCAGCTATGAGAGCATAGGAGTTACCAAAAATTCATCCGAGGAATTTTATCGTTGCGAGAAAAATATTGGCAATGATACCGAGGATGGCAATATTTTCTCCATCTTTGGGTGTATTGATCTGGGGAGTCCGTATAGTTTCAGTATTCATAGCTCTAGTATAGACGGAGTAGGTATGAAATCAAATCCTATTTTTTCTACAAAAAACCCACTCACGAGGAGTGGGTTATAGAGAGACTAGTGAGAGTAGGTAAATATATCTCCCTTTTTGGTAGTGATGATGAGCTCTATAGTTGCTCCTGTATATCCTGATGCGAGACGAGCGGACTGGATTGTATAGGTTGCTCCATCGAGTTGGAGGGTATTTTCGAGCTGTTGAGGCAGTCACTCACAATACATCAGAGTCGAGATGAGCATAGGTGCAGAGATGGTATTTTTTTTGATAGAGTATCCTCCAGAGCTGATATTGCAGAGCTTACTGGCGAGTTGATTTTTCTCAAAATCCAAAGTATATCCCCCATCTGAGATAGTAGTACTATTGAATCTGGTGAGTTTCCATGATCCGAGGAGTGGATTTTCAGGAGTGAGATTTTTTTGTGAGAGTAGCTTCACGAGCGAGTATGACACAGACGATCCATCTGCTGGTGGATTTTCTATCTTGTCCTCACGTACCAGGATTCGGTGGATATATCCAGCAATCGGACTAAATCCAGCAATAGATGAATAGAATAGTTCTGTTTTCGCCCCTCTTTTTACCTGGAGACACTGCATCGGAGCAGCTCCAGTACATGAGACGGTATCTCCGAGGACGGTCATGATGCGAGTTTTGCTCATCCATGGACGGACACACTCTCGGAGTTGGCTACTCCAGCTATATCCAGCAGACGACTTGCATCCATGGATATCACTATCACCACCGACGAGAGTATCACTCTTGCAACTGCCCTGAGATATGAGAGTCGCTCCAGCCGCTCGCATCGTACAGCTATTGCTATAGGTCTGTGGAGCTGTCGCGATATATGGACACTTCGTCCCCTGACATACTACGGGAGGTTGTCCGCAGACAGGTGCATACTCACGAGTACACGCCATGTGAGTCTCACTCGCATCTACGGCAGATATCATGGAGATGATACTCAGGAGGAATATGATACAGTATTTCATAAAAATAATGATAAAAAAATAACCCAAATACTCTATGAAAATATCCTAAAAAAACAAGCATCGTCACACGAATATCACAAAAAATCCCACCAGAAGTTGGTGAGATATGGTCGTCAGATTGACTACAGATAGGGAAAATATTTTTAGGTTCGGGATTGCAAATCCCGAATAACGGAACGGAGAACGGATGAAATGTATAAAAAGAATCCCATTTCTGAGATTCTTTTCTATGTACTATGCACTTTTACTATGTACTACTTCGTCTCCTCTACCTCCGCCTCCACTGATCCATCATCATTCTTTCGTGAAGCGTCCGACGAAGCCTCGGCGGAGTCGGATCCAGCTTTCTCAGGATCTCCTGCATGAGCATAGATCGCTTGTCCGATCTTCATCATCACATCAGAGAGTGATTTGGTCGCTCCTTCGATCTCATCCTTCGACGCATCTGACTTGGCAAGTGTCGTCTTGAGTTCTTCGAGCTTGGCTCGTGCCTCAGTCCCGTCAGCTTCTTCGTACTTGTCCTTGTTTTCATCGAGAGTTTTCTCAGATTGGTATACCATAGAGTCGGCATGGTTGCGAGCTTCGATGGATTCTTTCTTTTTCTTGTCAGCTTCGCGGTTGGCCTCAGCCTCCTGTACGAGTTTTTCTACTTCGTCATCTGACATACCAGTTGATCCTTGTACGGTGATCTTTTGTTCTTTGCCAGTTCACTTGTCCTTGGCTGTCACATGGAGCACTCCCGATGCATCGATATCGAGTGTGACTTCGACTTGGGGTACACCTCGTGGAGCCGATGCGATACCTGATAGTATGAATCGGCCGAGTGACTTGTTGTCTTGTGCCATCTCTCGTTCTCCCTGGAGAATATGGATCTCTACACTGTCTTGGTTATCTGCTGCAGTAGAGTAGACTTGGGATTTGCTACTTGGGATGGTAGTATTGCGCTCGATCATACGAGTCATCACACCACCGAGTGTCTCGATACCGAGTGATAGGGGAGTCACATCGAGGAGGAGGACATCCTTGACATCACCCTGGATGATACCTGCTTGGATCGCTGCTCCGAGTGCGACTGCCTCATCTGGATTGACAGTTTCGTTTGGTTTTTTAGCAAAGAACTGCTCGACTTTTGCCTTCACCATAGGGACACGAGTCGATCCTCCGACGAGGATGACCTCATGGATCTGAGATGGTTGGAGTCCTGCATCTGCCATCACTTTGCGACATGGTGCCATAGAGCGCTCGACGAGATCTGCGATGAGCTCCTCAAACTTCGCTCTCGTGAGAGTGATATTGAGATTGGACGGGACTCCGTCATTCATCGCGATAAATGGCTCATTGATATCTGTAGAGGTTGCTGATGAGAGCTCGATTTTTGCTTTTTCTGCAGCTGATCTGACTCGCTGTACTGCCATAGCATCTTTGCGGAGATCGATCCCTGTCTCTGACTGAAACTGCTTCATCACATACTCGAATATCGCCTGATCGAAGTCATCACCACCGAGGTGAGTATCTCCGTTGGTAGCGAGTACCTCAAATGTCCCCTCAGAGCCAATCTCAAGGATAGAGATATCAAATGTACCTCCACCAAAATCATAGACTGCGACTTTTTGATCCTTGTTTTTATCTGATCCGTATGCGAGAGCTGCTGCTGTAGGCTCATTGACGATACGCTTGACATCGAGTCCTGCGATCTTCCCGGCATTGATAGTAGCCTGACGCTCAGAGTCATTGAAATACGCTGGAACAGTGATGACTGCCTCAGTTACTTTTTGTCCGAGGAATTTTTCTGCATCATCCTTGAGTTTTTCGAGTACTTTTGCAGAGATCTCCTCAGGTCGTACAGGAGTCCCGTTCCACTCGATCATACATCCACCATCCGATCATTTGGTTACTTTGAATGCTGTATTTTTGAGTTCTTCAGTGACCTCTGAGTATTTGCGTCCGATAAAACGCTTGGCAGATGAGATCGTATTGGCAGGATTGGTGACGGCTTGGCGACGAGCGGGCATACCGACGATGGTTTCACCTTTTTTGCTGGCGACGACGGATGGAGTAGTGCGTCCTCCCTCGCTATTGGGGATGACTTTTGCTTGTCCACCTTCCATAAAGGCGACACACGAGTTAGTTGTACCGAGATCGATACCGATGATTTTTCACATATATTGTAGGAATTAAGAAATATTCTCCATATAGGATTGGGAACATTTTATCAGAATTTTTCTTTCTGTCAAAACTTTTTTAGCACTTTTTGTATTTGAGTGCTAATTTATGAAAATATACATATGTTTTTGTGCATTATTCAAAAATGTGTTATTATTCTCATATGCTCCATTTATGAATGCATCTTACCCTGGAAAATCAGATACAATCAATCAAGCATTTCAAAGAAATTATACTTAATCCAGAGATATCTGATATGTCTCAAATTGATCCTGACTTTCTGGATTTTTTTACCGAGCATGCTGAATTTTTAGATTTCAAAGAACGGAAAATTCCAGAAGAGTCGATATGAAGATTGTGAGAATGCTACAATAACTCGCTGAATTTTTGGGAATCAGAAAATAATACAATAGTATATAGTTGATTTTTATATGATTTGGATTCCTGAAGAATAGGCTGGCACTGCTGGAATACGGACTGACAAAAAAATATCATTGATACTACTCCTCTTTCTTTGATGGGTACAAGCCGAGTATATTTTTGATGTGCAATGCGAGATCCTTGAATTATTAAAGCATTTAAGTCTGAAGAAGCAATGCAGTGATTTCAACAACGATTTAAGATTATCGTACCAAATTTAGAAATAAAAACTATCGTAAGTCAGTTATCTGATTCAGGCAAAAAACTATTGTATAGTAAAGCAATGAGTTATTTTATCTATCTCGGTTACCATATTAAGCAATTCATTGATCCTCAGACTCGTAGTGCACTCATAGAAAAATGAAGCATCAACCAGCAAGATTATAACAACCTTACAAAGATCTGATTTCTCATCAATCACTTGTAAGAATTTGTTGCTAAAAATATAAGATCATATATATTCATAAGTATCTCTTAATATTGCCATTTATGTCCTCTCTTGCTTCTCTCGTCTCAGTATCTCCCATCACTCTCCTCTACTTCTATCCAAAAGATGATACTCCAGGTTGCACCCTCGAGGCACAGGATTTCACACGACTCTTGCCAGATTTTACTAAGCTCGGTATACAGATAATTGGGGTATCCAAAGACTCTGAATCTTCTCATGAGAAGTTTTGCAACAAGTACGATCTCGGCATACAACTCATTTCGGATGAGGATGGATCTCTCCATCAGGAGTTCGGTGTCATCGGGGAAAAGAAAAACTATGGCAAGGTCTACATCGGTGTGATCCGATCTACTTTTCTCCTCGACCAGACATGAAAAATCCTCCACGAATGGAGGAATATGAAGGCTACAGGACATGCAGAGAAGGTATTAAGGGAAGTGAAGAGTATTGTTTTAAACAATTAGTTAGCTTCCCATCACTTTCGCAATACACCATTTTTATATAACACACCTGGTGATTTGGACGTGGGTATATCTTGCAGTTTCCGAATAAAATCAGGAGAGAGTAATCTTTCGTGAACCTGAGTTAGCAGTAAAAGCTGCTCTATTGGTGTTAAATTCTGAAAAACAGTATGAAAGTCATTATGAGGTAATCGATGAATATATCCGAAATTTTTTGGATTGTTCGTTCATCATCGACTTTTTGGTACGAGATGATGTGGGTTTTGTTGAGATGATGACTGTTCCCATCGAAATGAAAGAGACCCATCCCTCCAATCTCAGGCATATTGTAACTGGTGCCATTCTACATAATCAGCATCATCATAGAAATCATTTGGTGCAGTATTTCAGAGAACTCTAAATATCTGTTCATTATACGATTGTTGCATAGCTCGAGAATTCTGACGAGCAATACGTTCTATCTGTACATGAGGCATCTGTGTTCAAAACATTCGATCAAAAGCATTTTGTACGCTTTTCATAACCCGTAACCTATAACTCAGTTCTCTAATAACTTCGGATTTTTCTACTTCTCAAAAATCAGGAAGAATAATACAAGGTTGCTTAGTATGCATTTTTCTATAGAATAAATATTTGTTGATTGTAAAAAATTTTATTAAAATGTAAAGAAAATATATGTCCAATCTTTTCAAGCTCCACTCCCCATACTCCCCAACAGGTGACCAACCTGCCGCTATAGCCAAGCTCGTCGAGTCGATCCGTGAGGGCAATGATTTTCAGACACTGCTCGGTGTGACGGGATCAGGCAAGACTTTTACTATGGCCAATATCATCTCCGAGCTCCAGCGACCAGCGCTCATCATGGCTCACAACAAGACTCTCGCAGCTCAGCTCGCTCAGGAGTTCAAGGAGTTTTTTCCAGATAATGCCGTACATTACTTTGTGAGTTATTATGACTACTATCAGCCAGAGGCTTTTGTAGTCAAGAGTGGTACCTATATCGAAAAAGAAGCCACGATAAACGAGGAGATCGACCGACTCCGCCATGCTGCCACCGAGTCACTCCTGACTCGCAAAGATGTCATCATCATCGCATCGGTATCCTGTATCTATGGTATCGGAGAAGTAGATCAGTATGAGGCTCAGTGTCTCAGTTTTCAGAGAGACCAAGAGTACGTGATCGAGCATATTATCAGAGAGCTCGTCATGGTACAGTTCACTCGATCGACTGCCGACTGGAAGCCAGGTATGTTCCTCGTCAAGGGAGACATATTGGAGATCTGGCCATCATCGAGTGAGTCGATCATCCGACTCGAATTTTTCTGAGATACACTCGAGCGGATCTCTCGTATCGAGCATCTCACACATCATCTCATCGAGGATCTGGACCAGATCGTGATATTTCCAGCGAAGCATTTTGTCACAGAAAAGGGTGTCATCGAGAGTGTCCTCCCAAAGATCAAGCAGGAGATGGAGGATCAGGTAGCATTTTTCACCTCCCAAGGCAAGCTCGTCGAAGCTGAACGCATCAAGCTGCGAGTCGAGTATGATATGGAGATGCTCGCAGAGGTGGGATATGTCAATGGTATCGAGAACTACTCGATGTATCTCGGCAATCGCAATCTCTGAGAGCCACCAGCAACACTGATGGAGTTTTTTCCAGACAATGCTCTCACATTTATCGACGAGTCACATATCACGATCCCACAGGTGGGCGGGATGTATGCAGGGGATAGAGCTCGCAAGGAAAATCTCGTGAACTACGGATTCCGTCTGCCATCTGCCATGGAAAATCGTCCCCTCCAGTTTCATGAATTTGAGCAAAAAATTTGACAAACTGTATTTGTCTCCGCGACTCCGAGCAAGTATGAGGCAGCTCATGAAAAAGTCGTCGCTGAGCAGGTGATCCGTCCGACGGGACTACTGGATCCAGAGATAGAGATAGAGGATATGGAATATATGGTAGATAGCCTGATGCGACATATCGCCTCTGCGACAGAGCGAGGAGAGAGGTCTCTCATCACCACCATCACCAAAAAATCATCCGAAGATCTCGCCACCTATCTCGCAGAACATGGAGTCAAGGTCAGATATCTCCACTCCGAGATCGAGACGATCGAGCGACTCGAGATCCTGCGGAGCTATCGTCTCGGTGAGATCGATGTGATCGTCGGAGTCAATCTCCTCAGAGAGGGACTCGATCTCCCTGAGACCAGCTTTATCGGGATACTAGATGCTGAGAAGATCGGATTCCTCCGCTCCAAGACCTCACTCCTCCAGATCATCGGACGAGCTGCCCGAAATGTGCATGGATACGTCATCATGTACTCAGCGGGATGCAAGCAGTCAGTCGCCATGGTAGATGCGATCGCTGAGACCAATCGTCGTCGAGAGGTACAGATCGCCTACAACCAAAAACACGGTATCACTCCTACTACCATCATCTCCAGTATCAAGGAGATATCTATCCCTCAGAAAAAAACCGAAGTATTCCAAAACGGATCGGTCATGGGGGATGTGAGTGCCTATATCAAGCGACTGGAGCTGGAGATGGATGTCGCAGCTGCCAATCTGGACTACGAGAGAGCAGCGAGCCTACGAGATGAGCTCATCAGCATCCGCAAAAATAAAAAGTAATTATTTTCCTTTCTTTTCTAGTGTATTCTCCCATAGAGATCGTTGCCCCATAGCATTTTCTGCTGCATCTTGCTCTCATTTTTTCTTGGAGCTGCCTCGCCCCTGTCCGAGTATGACTCCACGGAGTGAGACAGATATGACATACTGCTTGTTGTGATCGGCTCAGACCTCTTCGACGACCTCATAGAGTGGAGTCGTACCCCATCTCTCTTGGGTGAGCTCTTGGAGGGCGGACTTGGGATCTACGTAGAGGGATTGCTCCAGGATATGAGGGAGTGTAGAGTAGATATGCGTGAGGATGAATTTTTTGGTCACTGCGATCCCATAATCCAGATAGAGCGCTCAGATCATCGCCTCGAGAGTATTGGCGAGGATATATGGATTCTCATGTCAGCGAGCATTGTATTCGCCTCGAGAGAGCTGTATAGTCTCTCAAAAATTGAGTTTTTTGGCGATCTCTGCGAGATTGCGACCTCGTACCAGTGCGGATCTGATATCGGTGAGTTCTCATTCGGGTTTTTGTGGAAAATCATGAAAGAGTGCCTCCGTGATGACGAGTTCTAGTACGGCATCACCGAGGTATTCGAGTCGCTCGTTGGACTCACTATATCCATCAGTGACCTCGTTGAGTATCGATCTATGGACACATGCGAGGGTATAGTGATCGGGATTTTTTGGTATGATCTGGAGTGAGGCGAGGAGTGTCATCACTCGGGACTCGAACTCAGGACGAGTATAGCGGATGGAGATACGAGACATATTTGAGAGATTTTAGAGCTTGGAACTGAGAGATGAGAGATGAGAGCTGAGAACTTGGAACTGAGAGCTGAGAACTTGGAACTTGGAACTTAGAACTTGGAGCTTGAAATTGAGAAATGAGACGCTAGATCCAAAATTTTTAATCATGATATTTATATCTTTTCTCCTCGATTGTGCAAGTCTATATCGAGCTTATGAGATTTTTGATAAAAATCGAGCAAATATTTGCAAAAAAATAAAAAGAGTGGCAATATAGATGGGAAATGTAATCCACCAATATGACCTCTCTCCTCGCTCCAGTTCCCGAGATGCCTCGCCTCGCTCATGGTCACGACCATCAGGCACTCCTCCATGCTCCATATGCACAAAAAC
Organism: Gyrodactylus salaris; assembly: GCA_000715275.1. Lineage (NCBI taxonomy): Eukaryota > Metazoa > Platyhelminthes > Monogenea > Gyrodactylidea > Gyrodactylidae > Gyrodactylus > Gyrodactylus salaris. Next base: position 45,924 of record JJOG01001180.1, read on the forward strand.
AGATTGCTCAGGCAGTCAGCGAGCTCATCGGGATGCGTACCCATACGGTACAAGTTGGGGAGACACTGGAGCAAGTATCTCAACTACTTTGATTCTATGTAACACCGAGTTTATCTCGTGTGCAGACAGGTCAACAGCTCCAATTTGATGGTGCTCACCTCGTAGTAGATGGAGTTACCCAATTTCCAGTGATGTCACGACCAGCCAATGATGGGAAATATGCTCAAGTGGCATAATATTATCCTTAATATAACATATATGGAACTGCAAAACAATCGAGAAACTATTATAGTATCACCACCTCAGCGTACATTTACCGTAAGCAATAATCAGTGACTGTCTAATATAGCAACAGCACTGGGTATACGAGATATAACAAATATAAACAATATCGGTACAGTGAGGAAGTGAGATATATTTACCCTATCTATACAGTTAGATGGATCATATATATTGAATAAAACGAGAAACCGAGTATCTCCTGGTGAACTCAAAATCAATCAGAACTATATACTCTCTAAAGAGGCAGTTTTCCAAAATATAGAATCATGACCAAAAGGATTTCCGTATGCGAGATTTCTCTATAACTCTATCAATAATAACTATATACTCACCTGACCCCATGAAGAGGAGCTCCCATGAGGACCTATATCTATTTCTCTGCAAAATCTGGATGAATTCAAAAAACAACTCGAACTCATATCAGCCAAGCTCATCTCAGAGTGTGGATCACGAAAGGCTCAACAACAGCTCCAGTGTGAGATACAATGAGATACCATATGGTGACCGACAGCCCTGAAGATAAAAGGAAATTCTTGGATTTGGTGAGAATCTATCGATATATGACCACTCCACAGGTTGATCACAAGCTCTACAGTGGTCACAAAATCAAAAGACGTCACACCAACATCACTCCTGAGAGCTCTCGTAGCCACCTTGCCAGATACGGTTCAATCAAAATAAAGCATATTACCGCCTAAATAGGCGGTTTTTTCTTTTTCATTTTTGCACGTCATCGATATACTCGGGTATATGCAACTCACCAAGTCTCTCCTCCATACGACCGATGCCTATATCAAAAGACTCCGTGAAGCGGGGATAGAGACCGTGATGGATCTCTTGTCGTATTTTCCACGAGATATCGAGGACAAGAGTGATATCTCTACAGAGTTCTCATCACTCGATATCACAGACAAGCAGGTGGTCCAGTGTCGTATCGAGCTCCTCACGAGCGAGATGACGAGGAACAAAAAACTCCTCATCAAGGCAGTACTCGTAGATACGAACTGATCGTATGCTGAGGCTGTATGGTTCAATAGAAAGTATCTATTGCAAAAATTTGCAATATGAGAAACAGTACTCATATACGGCAAGCCCAAGTACGAATATGGCAAGCTCAGCTTTGCCTCAGCAGAGATAGAGCACCCAAAACTCACCCGACGGGAGATCGTCCCGGTATACTCAGATCTCAACTATATACCAGGATCCTGGATCCGTGAAAAGATAGCCCTCCTCAGATCATACCTCCTGAAGATAGAAACCTCGAGTGCCTCCATCCTTCGTAGTACTACGGAGAATAGATCACCCATCGCAATCACGGATCACGGTGTACCAGAACCAATCAGAAAAAAACATGGATTTCGTACTCGGATAGAAAATATTCGATCGATTCATTTTCCTACTTCGATCGAGGATTTTGATCGATCTCGCCGAGAGCTCGGATATGAGGAGCTCTATCATTTTCAGAAAAAGTGACTCGATAAAAAATATGCTCTCGAACGAGACTCTCTCGGACTCGCTCCGACACTCTCCATCGACGTAGATCTCATGAAGTCCCTCATCGCTTCGCTCCCATTTCCCCTCACGAACAAGCAACGGATCGTACTATTTCAGATGCTCAAAGATATGGAGCGACCGCATGCGATGTCTCGTATGCTGCAGTGAGACGTCGGAACGGGCAAGACCGTCGTGGCGATGCTCGCATCCGTCCATGCTATATTGGTAGAGAGGAAGAAGACTTCTGAACTCCCCCTTGATAAAGGGGGTAGGGGGGATTTGGTACCATTTCGAGAATATAATCCTGATAACAGAGAGAAGGCAAGAAATCTCAGAAATAATATGACAGAAGCAGAAAAAAAAGTTTGGTTATTTCTTCGATCACAAGAAGATGTTTGGAATCGTCAGAAACCAATCGAACATTTTATTGTGGACTTCTATTGCTCAAAATATGAATTAGTCATAGAGATAGATGGGGCTACTCATGGTAGCGAATCAGAGAAAGCCTATGATATACATAGAACAGAAATACTTGAAAAACTCTGATTAAAAGTTATTCATTTTACGAATGAAGAAGTATATAGAAGCTATGAATGAGTTTGTGAGAGCATTATAGAAGCGATCAAACATCAGAAACAAAATCCTACTCACTCTACTTGTCAAAACAGAAATGAAATCCCCCTAGCCCCCTTTATCAAGGGGGAATGAAACAAGGCGAATCTCCAAGTTGCTATCATGGCTCCGACGGAGATACTCGCTCGTCAGCACTTCTCAGGGCAGGAGGAGTGGCTCAGGCAGTGGGGTATCACATCAGACTTGCTCGTCGGATCTCTCACTCCGAGGCTCAAGCAGGATGCCAGAGACAGACTCTCTCGGGGGCAGACAGATATCGTATTTGGTACACATGCTCTGATACAGGACTCGGTATCCTTTGCTCGACTCGGATTGGTCGTGGTGGATGAGCAGCACCGATTTTGAGTCGAGCAGCGGAAAATACTGGAGGAGTATTGTTCAGGAATTAAAAATGCAAAACGAAAAATTAAAAATAATGGAACTGACTTTCCAAGCACTGAAAACAATAACGGCTCTCATCTAGAATCTGGAATCCAGAATATTGAATCTGGTATTGTTCCTCATCGTCTCAATATGTCAGCCACTCCTATCCCTCGGTCTCTCGCACTCACTCTCTATGGAGATCAGGATATCTCTGTCCTCGATGAGTATCCAGCAGGGAGGCTCCCGATCCATACCCGAGTGGTCAAGGAGGAAAAAAGAAACGAAGTCTATAATTGGGTCAAGGAAGAGGTCAGATCTGGTCGTCAGGTCTACTGGATATCTCCACTCGTCGAGGAGTCAGATACTCTCGATGTTGCCTCAGCGACCAATATGCGTGATATCCTTTCGGGGATATTTCCAGAGTTTGCGATCTGACTGATCCATGGCAAGATGAGTGGCCGAGAAAAAGACAGGATTATGCAAGAATTTTATGAAAACAAGATACAGATACTCTCCTCTACGTCTGTTGTCGAAGTCGGTGTCAACAATCCCAATGCCACTGTGATGTGTATCGAGGCTGCCGAACGATTTGGTCTATCACAGCTCCATCAGTTTCGTGGTCGTGTCGGCCGTGGTCACGATCAGTCATATTGTTATCTATTTACCACAAAAGAATACAAGTCAGATAGACTCAGGGCGATGGAGGAGACGGGTGATGGATTTGAGCTCGCTCAGATCGATCTCGATCTCCGTGGTCCAGGTGAGGTCTATGGTGTCAGACAATCAGGAGTTCCAGATATGCAATTCGCTGATCTGAGAGACACAGATCTCATCGCAGAGATCAGATCGGATATCGAGGAATGGATGGGGAACATTAAAAAATAAAAACAAAACTTGTAAATATCTAAATAATGGATATATATACAATATATCAACTAAGAAAACTTCTGCAATATTATGAATATATGAGCCAACAAAGAAAGCACTACCTGTGCCTGATTGGTGAAATACAAGTCGTCCATTCAAAACTATACCTCAACCGAGAGAGCTATACATAAGAAATAATGAGGGTGATTGGATACTTACGGCTCAATTTCCTGAATCTCAGAGACCCGGTAATGTAGTATGAGAATACATTCCCAACTGAGAATTATTACATAAAATTCACCAAAACAGAGATAATGCAAATTTTATCATTACTTTCCCAGTTGAGACCCCTGAGGCAAGTATTGCAGATGATGTTTTGCGAATACTCTATAGTATCAAACAAAGCCCCACATCAAGAGGGACTATATATCCACAATTATTCGAACATATCCATAAGCATAAAGATAAACCCTGATTTAATCTAACACAATTTGATAGAGATAGATTTATATGAGACGATGTCCTAGAAATATTGCTCAATAATATAAAACAAAGAATAGATACGGTTTCAATAAAATGAATGGATCATTTTACCTTCCAAATTGATGGTATGTTACAAAGGATTGAAAAATCATTTGCAATAGTATAAGATTCCCTATCACATCACTATGTCACAGATCATCCAACTCACACTCCGGCATCTCCGTCAGATCAGCATCGATAGCAAGATCCCCAATATCACCGAGGAAAATGCAATATTTCTCAAAAAAATCATCGAGGAAAAAAATCCAAAACATATCCTCGAAATAGGGACAGCCAATGGATATAGTGCACTACACTTTGCGAGCGTACTCCCAGAGGGATCTGATATCACTACCATCGAATATGCTTGGAATATGCACAATTTTGCAGTTGAGAACTTTCGCAATTGCAAGCTCAAGTCTATCCAAGCCATCTGGTGAGATGCCAAGCTCGTGCTTCCGAGACTTTCGGATGGATTTTTTGATATGGTATATATCGATGCGATGAAGCGGGAGTATCTAGAGTATCTCCTCCTCTCTCTCCCGAAGATGACCCCTGATGCGACTATCATCATCGATGATGTGGTAAAGTTTCGAGACAAGATGAGTGAGTTGTATGATTGGCTCAGTCTCCACAACATACCCTATCAGATAGAGATGACCGATGTGGATGATGGTATCATGATCCTCTATAAAAAAGATATACCCCTCTATGAATAAATCTATCCAAACATACCTTTGAGCGGCTCTACTGGTAGTGGCAAACTTATCTATCGCTCAGACACCATCAAACACCGACACTATAGTCAAAACTATAGAGGCAAATATTTCAGCTACTCTGATGTATGATTGTGCATGAAAAAAACATACCGAATACCTCAACTGTCGGTTGCATGAGCCGAGAGATGGTAGACTTGCCAATGATGCAAATACCCAAGCTGAGATATCAAGGATGAGAAACAGGTGGAATCTCTGGTTATCACAATCCCCATATCTTCCATTTGAGATGCGTCAGGATCGAACATGAGGCATTGTTACTACTGCAAGCTGAAATACTATGATACCACAAACCCATATAGCCCCAAGATTTTTACCAAAAGACTGGTGAATCAAATGGGCTCCCAGATGAAATATCAAAATCGAATATCGAGTGCCGTTTGGCCTGGAGAATATGTTTCCTCCAAATCATCTCGATGCACCTATGCCACCACTCATTGCTATCGAGTACAACCAGATCATCTGAAGCGACTAATCTTGCACAAAAAATTTGCACAAATTTTGGGATTATATATACTATGATCGTGCAATTGCACGACTTATTTCCCTAACCTTTTTCACTATGGCTACCGTCAATCTATTGTCTCGGCTTCTCGTGATTGTTGGAGGTTTGAACTGGGGTCTCGCTGTGTTTGGTCAGAATGCGGTAGAGACATTGCTATCAGCAGTACCAAATGGTACTATGGTGGTATATGCACTGGTGGGTCTCGCTGCCCTCTATGAGGTGTATCGTTGGGTCGTCGAAAGCAAATAGTATCTATACAAAAATCAAATTCTAAACTCCAGCAATGGAGTTTTTTATCTATAGGGTTTCCTTGCTTTTACGCCTTTTTTCTATATATTCTGTCACACAAGTATTTTCTTTTTCAGTATATATCTTGTATATTTTAACTTTTATCTCTATTTTTTTATGTCTCTCCAAGTTTCTACTGATGCTACATTCGCTGATATTACTCGTACTGGTCTCGTTCTCGTTGATTTTTGGGCGGAGTGGTGTGGTCCATGTCAGATGATGCTCCCTCGTCTCGAGGAGCTCGCTACAAAAGTAGCTGGTACAGCGGTCATCGCCAAGCAGGATGTCGATAGTGATCCTACTATCCCGAGCCAACTCCGTATCATGTCTATACCGACGATGATACTCTTCAAGGATGGTCAACCCGTCGAAAAATGGGTTGGTGCCCAAGAAGTAGCACTCCTCGAGGCAGCCATCGCCAAACATATCTAATCCAACACAAGCAGCCATACTCACACATTGGAAGATGTTTTCATAGATAGATTCCAATGTGCCCACAGGGGATACGCTTTGTTATCTTCTGTTTTTTTGTATCGGTGTAACTCATTTTTATATTTTTTCTATGCAATACGAATACTACTCTCTCCTCGAGATCCATCAGACAGCGACGGCTGATGAGATCAAAAAAGCCTATCGCAAAAAGGCTATGGAACTCCATCCTGATCGCCATGGGGGAGATAAGCAAAAAGAAGCTGAATTCAAAAAACTCAATGAGGCATACTCTGTCCTCTCAGATGCTCAAAAAAAAGCCCACTATGATCGACATGGAACGATGGAAAATCATGGACAATGAGGCGGATTTGGTGGATTTGGATGAGGATTTCAGGGGGGATTTGATACGGGAGATCTCGGGGATATTTTTTCATCATTTTTTGGATGAGGTGCTCCTGGTGGTCGATCTCGTCAGTCGAGATCTGATATCGGAGAAGATATCGAGATCCGACTACGGATATCTCTGGAGGATGCTATACGCGGATCTACTCGTAGTGTCGAATTCGATCGGAGTACGACGTGTCATCACTGTAGTGGCAAGTGAGGTAGTACTGAGACTTGTGAGCCTTGTCGTGGACAGGGACAGGTACGAGAGCGAGTGCAGACGGTATTTGGAGTCATGGAACAGGCTCGAACCTGTGGGAGCTGTAGTGGACGAGGAGAACGGGTGACTGACAAGTGTCATCACTGTCATGCCAAGGGCAAGCTCCGAGAAAAGATCGAAAAAATGATCGATATCCCAAAGGGGATCGATGATGGTATGACGGTCAAGATCCGAGGCGAAGGACACAAGGGAAACGATGGAAATGGAGATCTCTATATTACTTTTGCAGTACCGACACAAGAGGGGTGACTCACTCGTGAGTGATCAGATCTCCACTATGAGATCCATATCTCACCTGCGGAGGCAGTACTCGGGGTTGATCGGAGTATCGAGCTCCCGATACTCGGTAAGCGAGATATATCCATCTCTGAGGGCACACAATCTGGTACTATTGTGACATTTCGCCATGAGGGGATCGAGCGTCTCGATCGCAAGTGAGGAAAGTGAGACCTCATGATCCATATCGAGATACATACTCCGACCAAGATCTCTGGAGATCAAAAAAAACTCTACGAAGCACTCCTACAGTCCGAGTGAGGAAAGATGACAAAATGATGGTTATCTGATTTGTTTGGATAAGACGAGATTCCAGATATATCGAGATCCCTCTATTTTAGAGGGATATTTTTTGCCTTTTCCCTGAGTTTTTGTATACTCACGAGGACAAACCGTCACACAGACACTAGACAGGCTGGAGCAATATAAAAAATCCTTGATGTATCTGTTTGTGTGTAACTTCTTTTTTATGACTACTACTACCTACTCTAACGAAACTCTCGACCGTATCACCAAGCTTGACCGTATCAAATCCTTTGGAGTCAATCCTTTTGCTACTCGATTCGATACAACACATCAGATCAGACAGATCAATACATCATATAGCGCAAAACTCGAAGCATGAGATGTGTCTCAATTTCGAAGTGTCGAAGAGGTGATCAGTAGTCCAAATCCTACTATGAGTGTGGCTGGACGAATCATGCTCCACCGCAGTTTTGGAAAGATCTGCTTTGCGACGATCAGTGATGGAACGGGGCGTATACAGGTACTTTTTTCGAGAGAAAATTGCTCGATTGTAGTGGATAGTATACGGCATACTGAACTTGCTTCAGTATCTTCTCCATCAGACAATATTGCAGATCCTGAAATAAATACAGGATGATCAGACACTATCACTGCCTACAAATTTGCAGAAAAACTCATCGATCTCGGTGACTTCATCGGAGTGACTGGAGAATTATTTTATACTCACAAGGGTGAGCTCACTCTCTTTGTCTCGGATTTTACATTTCTCACCAAGGCTATCCGCCCTCTTCCAGAAAAATTCCATGGGATCGAAAGCGACGAAGAACGCTACAGAAAGAGATATCTCGATATGGCAACCAATGAGGATCTCATGACATTATTTTTACGTAAGTCAGCATTTTGGAGGGCAACCCGTGATTTTCTTATAGCGAAAAATTTTCTCGAAGTCGATACCCCTACTCTGGAGCATACTACAGGAGGAGCTGAGGCTCGCCCTTTTTCTACTCATCACAATGCCTATGATGTAGATGTGTTTTTGCGTATCTCTATCGGTGAACTCTGGCAAAAGAGACTCATGGCAGGTGGATTTCCAAAAACATTTGAGATCTGACGAGCCTATCGCAATGAGGGATCGAGTGCAGATCACCTCCAAGAGTTTACGAATATGGAGTTTTATTGGGCATATGCCGACTATGAGGATGGTATGAGTCTCGTCGAAGAGATGTATCGATATATCGCTAAAACGGTATATGGAAAAACTACATTCACCGCCCGTGGACATGTATTTGATCTCGCAGATACGTGGCGTCGTATCGACTATGTGAGTGCTGTCCGCGAAAAAACAGGCATCGATATCCTCACTGCTACGGATGATGCGATGCGTCACAAGCTCACAGAACTCGGAGTCAAGTACGATGGTACCAATCGGGAACGGCTCACTGATACCCTCTGGAAATACACTCGCAAGCTCATCTCTGGTCCTGCTTTTCTCATCAATCATCCAGAGCTCATCTCTCCTCTTGCCAAGCCCAGTACCAAAAATCCTGGTACAGTAGAGCGGTTTCAGGTGATCCTCGGTGGATCCGAGATAGGCAATGGATATAGTGAGCTCAATGATCCAATCGATCAGAGAGCGAGATTTGAAAAACAACAATCCATGCTCACAGCGGGTGATGATGAGGCGATGATGCCTGATTGGGAATTTGTCGAGATGCTCGAACACGGTATGCCTCCGACGTGTGGATTTGGATTTGGTGAGCGACTTTTTGCCTTTCTCGAAGATAAACCAATTCGAGAAGTACAGTATTTTCCATTTATCAAACAAAAAATAGAAAACCAAAAAGCCGAATAAGCATAATACTCCTTCCATTTGAGGGAGTATTATTTTGCCTTTTTCATACTTTTCCCTATAATCTGCTCGACTGTACTCGTCCCCGTGTTTGAGTTGCAGAACATAGCACTCCGCAGACTGAGACACCCGTTCGATCAATCGAACTCTGAGTCTCATATATGACATCTCGTCCCCGTAGTTTAGTGGAAGAACAAGGCACTCCTAAGGCTTAGACACAAGTTCGATTCTTGTCGGGGGCACCATACATGCAAAACAGATGAATCATTTTACTATCTCGAAGTAAAACGTTTCTTAAAATAAGGAATCTCAGTATATTTACTGGGGTTTTTTATTTCTAAACTAATTTCTTATGGAGAATATTACCTTTACAGGAGAATGGTTCTTCCCGTATGATAGGAATAACAGGTTACTGTGAGTCCTGCAAGTCGACTCATTACGCTATAGACTTGAATTAAAAGGAGATTTTCTAAAGAAAACAACTAAGGTTTTAATCGGCTTAATAGACATTTTTATGTGGTTATATTCATGAGTTTTTAGCATAATAGAGGGGTTTATCCTCTCTATTTTATTTTATGAATAAAAAGTGCCCAAAATGCTCCTCTTTTTCCGTGATCAAAGATTGAAAAAGATAAAAAGATTGAAAAAAGTATACAAGAAACAGTAGTTTTCGATGTAAAATCTGTGGTCATGTATTTCAAAACAGAGCCGTATTCGTTCTGAGAAGATCACCAACTCTTTATCGAC